>JAHHFK020006078.1:0-135910 GCA_024533555.2 Aedes koreicus
CATCGTTCTCTTTGTTCAACACCTAGCCAGGTCCTTCTGATCAGCAGGGATAGGAGGGAAGTGTTGATTAGATGTCTTCTTAAGACATCTGGAGTTGGATGGGATTGTGCGGAAGGGCTTTTCTTGGTGAAAAAGCATATATATATTTGCTTTGATGTGAGATAACTTTTAAGATAAATGAGTCGTTGGGAGTGACGGAGCTAGGAAAGTTCATGCAGTCCTAAGAGTTACACAGACAATTCCTACTTGTACTCATGCTCCAAAGCCAAGGGTGTTGTGCCTTTTTTTTTGCATGAGAGCTTGTCTACCGGTTAGGACATGAGCACTAACTCTTGTCCTAGTATTTTATGGGTTATGGTTATGTATGTATGATATGATGTATGATGTAGGCTACCACCCACTGTAGGACGGAACCTAAGTCCAAAAGCAATGAGCTCTTCTTTCTGCTAGACTTAATCATGCTTTAATAACCACTGATTATCCTCATCATGCCATTGTATGAAGAGTTAAAATGGATTTTTTTTAAACGGGATGGAAAATCTGCTTACAGACTCCTGAAGAACTCAGGGTGTGGGGGTGAGGGTGCCAATTCCTCGACCCACTAAAAATCCATCCGTGCCTCGAGCACCAGCCGTCCCCGGAACCACCTTTCGGTATAACTTCAGGGAGGGGGCTAGTGTACATTACGCATCCACTATGTACTGGATCTTTAGTAGTTAGCTCCACCAAACTGACGCTGAGTCGATCGAGATTTTCCGGGATCAAAGCAGGGATAGGGACGTCTGGTACTTCGCGGTCCAGATCGTTCACGATCTTCCTACGCGACCATTCGTGCTCATACGAAAGAAAAATCTCCTTCTTAAAATAATAGCACGAGATCAATCAGCAACGTGAAACAACTGTTTATGTTTCAAAGAAGGAAAAAAGTAAAAAGTAGTAGTTGTTAATATTTGGTGGTATGCACGTATCAATGTTGTATTACTCCGTAATTTATAAAAAACAGAATGGATGCCATTTACTTTTCATGTAACGCTGCTAGGGTGAAGAGTAGGGTTTTCGAAAAATTTCACTCCAAGCGATACGGTATTCACGAACGATCCCATACTTGCGATTAAAGACGGTAATGGTCATTCGGATTGAAATAGTGTAATAACAACTCATTTTTAAACAAAACAATTCGATGACATCTAGTTTGAAATCCGTTCAATGAAATTGAATTTTTAAGTAAGACATAGCAATTTATGCTTTGAAAATAATCACGAAAATGTATTGCCAAAAACATATACAGTATCAGCTCTAGTTTGAAGCTTGGTTTGGTTCTGTAGTTTCGAGAGCAAAAGAGAACTTATGATCTATCGTGCAATGCGGAATTAAAGCAAATTCAGACCAAAAGTGATTAATTAATGGCGAATGACAATCTGTACTATAAACCGTACGTTTCATAAACATTGTGTTTTGATAAAAGTTCTTCCAATAATGCAGATAGTTGCATAAAGTTCCCTTTGTGAGGGTGTATTTGGTACATCTATAATGATGCTTAATACTTTCAATGAAATTAGACGCAAAGAAAAACTATTATCCTGACATATTTAGTGATTTTCAACATTTAATTCATTGTTTCAATAGCAAATATTAAATGTTTTGTATCGAAGAGATACTGTATATGATTCAGTTTCGGTATTGGCGTATGTCGTCCTATGACTGAAATTTGTCACAACCTTTTAAAATAATGCCATAATGATACCTTAACTATTTATCTCAAAAATGAGAAAATCACATTGCCAATTAATGCAAACAAATGTACTTTAAATAACATTTTTCAGATCTGTTATCGAAAATAACACAATATTTCACGAACCACCATTAAATAAACGGTCATACTTATCTCCCTAACACAGATTTCAAAGATGAGCAATGGTCGACTGCCAAGAATTACCTATTCTATAATTGAAGTTACTATATCTAAACTATTAAATCAACCAAAATGTCTGAAGTTGCCGTCGAAGCCCCTGCTGCTGCCTCACCAGCCAAGACTAAGAAGCCAAGAGCCCTCAAGGGACAGGGCAAACCCAAAAAACCAATGACGCATCCACCGGTGAACGACATGGTTGTTGCTGCTATCAAAACCCTGAAGGAACGCAATGGATCGTCACTGCAGGCCATCAAGAAGTACCTCGCTGCTAACTACAAGTGCGATGTTGCCAAGCTGGCCCCGTTCCTCAAGAAGGCCTTGAAGAATGGCGTTGAGAAGGGCAAGCTTGTCCAAACCAAGGGAACTGGTGCATCGGGATCATTCAAGTTGAAGGCTGAGGCTAAGAAAGCCGCCACCGAAAAGAAACCAAAGAAAGCTGCCGGTGAGAAGAAGGCAAAGAAAGCCGGAGAGAAGAAAAAGGTAGCAAAGAAGCCAGCTGGCGAGAAAAAAGCCAAAAAGCCTACTGCCAAGAAACCAGCCGGTGAGAAGAAAGCCAAGGCAGTCGGTGCCAAGGCTGCCAAAAAGGCTGGAAGCGCGAAAGAAAGCTGCTCCAAAGCAGAAGGCCACCAAGCCCTCGAAGACCGTTGCCAAGAAGCCAAAGACCCCGAAGCCCAAAAAAGCCGCCCCAGCCAAGAAAGCTGCTCCAAAGAAGGCTGCCGCCAAGAAGTAGACTTGAGAACGTTGCTGGTATACAGCGTCAAACGAAAATATTTCCCAAAACAGTCCTTTTCAGGACTACCAGTACTAATTTCATTTAAGAGTTATGTTTTAAGTATTTTCTCGTGGAAGGCGCTTAATTTATTGTAAAATAATGTGATTATTTATTAATTGTCGTGTTTTCAAACGTGACGAATAGCCGTGAAAGGCGAGCAAACTGTCATTCTTTCCGATCAAGCTGCATTGCTGTCGGAGATTATCGTGACAATAGGAAAGGAAAATGATTTGGTCCCGTTTTTCGACAACGCATTGTTAATCGAGTTTTCAGCGTGAACTACGCTAAATGGGAACTGCTGGGTGTTAAACAAAAATAAAAATAACGTCAACGGTCAGAGATAATTCAAAAAATAATCCCATCGTTCTGATTGGTTGAATACATCGTAGGTAGAATATAAAAGAGAGTGGAAGCACCAAAAATTTTCGATTTTCAATGTAGCCAGCGGCCACGATGGATTTATACCTGCGAAAAGACAAGTTTACAGGCTAAGAGTTGCGAGTTGCAAAGAGGTGTACATTTCGATTCTTCAATTATTACCCCACATCACCACACCCTGAGTTTTTCAGGAGTCGGGTTGCAGATTTTCCTTCCCACACATAAAAAATGCTACTCTAGCTTGGGTATGTTGCCAAATTTGCAAGCGCAGATGTGATTGTCATGTCCTTGAGAGGCTTTGAAAATGATAGTTTGTTCATTAGAGAACGGTATGAAGAGAAAGCATTGATTGATCCGTTAGAGTAAGGCAGTCTGAAAATTGAAAAGAAGCGACGGAAATTGAGAAAAAAGCCATTTCAACGGTAGTACAAAAGTAAAGGCAAAAACGAAAAACTTTGACGCAAAACAAATGAGCATCTGATCTTCCATAGTTGATACCCGTAGGCCTAGTCAGAGTTAGCGATATTTTCACACTACTGAAGCCTATGAAGGCTTGTATTAACTACTGTTACCCATTATATTATTTATTTAATCTAATTTGTTCGTAAGTAGGAATAACTCTAAACAGTATCTCTTTCGAAAACGTTTCGTGGCCCTGAAAAGGGCCGTTTTGAAAATAACAACAATCAAGCTTAACCTCCGAAACCATACAGAGTACGTCCCTGACGCTTCAGAGCGTACACAACGTCCATGGCGGTGACAGTCTTCCGCTTGGCGTGTTCAGTGTAGGTGACGGCATCACGAATGACGTTTTCCAGGAACACTTTCAGCACTCCACGGGTCTCTTCGTAGATCAGTCCAGAGATACGCTTGACTCCACCGCGACGCGCCAAGACGACGGATGGCAGGCTTGGTAATACCCTGGATGTTATCACGCAATACTTTGCGATGACGCTTGGCTCCTCCTTTTCCGAGTCCTTTGCCTCCCTTGCCACGTCCAGTCATGATTTGATAGTATAGTCTTGCACGGATGAAACGAAACTAATGTCGGTTATGGTGAAAAATTCCCTTTTTATACCTGCAGAGCATAGAATTCTTCTTACGAGTTTTATGTTGTTGCTCTTCCTTCGTTTGTGATTGGTTGAACACAGCTACATGATGGTTTAAAAAGAGGGTGAGATGATTGAAATTTTTATTCCAAACCGTCTATTCTTAGTGTTCGCATCGCAAACAAGCATAATGGCTCGTACAAAGCAGACTGCTCGTAAGTCTACAGGAGGAAAGGCTCCTCGCAAACAGTTGGCTACCAAAGCCGCTCGCAAGAGCGCTCCTGCCACCGGAGGAGTAAAGAAGCCTCATCGTTACCGACCAGGAACCGTTGCTCTGCGTGAGATCCGTCGTTACCAGAAATCGACTGAACTGCTGATCCGCAAGTTGCCATTCCAGCGTCTAGTCCGTGAAATCGCCCAGGACTTCAAGACCGATCTGCGTTTCCAGAGCTCAGCCGTCATGGCTCTGCAGGAAGCCAGCGAGGCCTATCTGGTTGGTTTGTTCGAAGATACCAACCTTTGCGCCATTCACGCCAAGCGCGTCACGATCATGCCCAAGGACATTCAGTTGGCTCGTCGTATCCGTGGTGAACGTGCTTAAGTCAATCCTCAGACATCTTACAAAATCGGCCCTTTTCAGGGCCACTACCAACCTTTCACAAAAGAGTTGCGATTGAATTATATACTGCCTGTTGCAATCAAAAACGGATTTTCAGTTTTAATACCCATGTGCAATTAATACTTGTTTGCAAGCAATGTTTCGTAATGGCAGACAGTCTGAATCAACATCCACACATCGAGTCCAATGGGCTTAATTATTTTTTTAGTAACATTCTCTTCCCAGCCATTATTCCTTCACAGATTTCATACTGAGGTATGTCGAATTCCTTTGTGAATATGGATTCACAGCTGAAGCCACTCCTTATTTACACATTATGATAAAAAATTGCGTTCGAAAACATTGTGTGCAAAATATGAATTTGAGGAGGCATTTTGAGTGTTAGATTACAACTTAATGCATGTATAGGTATATGGCAAATTTAATGCTATTAGGTACTTATTTTAGAAATCACTCTGTATAACTGAAATGTCAACTGTAAAAAACTACCATGAAGCAATCTTTGATATTTTAGTGTGCTGATAATGAGGACAACTGTAGGCAAATTCGATGCCGAAGCTTGATTAACGGATTTATTTTAGTTTCACTACCAATGAAGGGCTACGTTGTTGAGAAATGTACTAGAATGGAATTAACTATGCTAGATTTGTCTGGCTGTGATTATTGTTGATTATTATTGATAAAATTTTGGTCAAAGAGGATTGAGACATTCAAACTAGGCACTTTTGTGATAACTTTCGAGAAACATTAAGATAGGGACCTTATCTCAAAATGTAAGCACCGATTTTAAATACAACAACACTGATGGTATCGATTTTATCCACTAATTGTTTGCCCTGATTCCCATATCGAAATGCTTATAAAACGAACTCTTTATGGTATAAATTAAGTTGGTCGCCCTAAAAAGGACGGTTTTTATGTTTGGTGAGGTGTTCGACGGAATTTAAGCCTTCTTTTCGGTTTTCTTGGGCAACAAGACCGCCTGGATGTTTGGAAGGACACCACCTTGAGCAATGGTAACTCCTGACAGAAGTTTGTTCAATTCCTCGTCGTTACGGATTGCCAACTGCAAATGACGTGGAATAATTCTGGTCTTTTTGTTGTCACGGGCGGCATTTCCTGCCAACTCGAGCACTTCAGCAGCCAAATATTCCATTACAGCTGCCAAGTAGACGGGAGCACCGGCACCAACGCGTTCGGCGTAGTTACCTTTCCTGAGCAGACGGTGAATACGACCGACTGGGAACTGTAATCCAGCGCGGCTCGAGCGGGACTTTGCCTTTCCCTTAACTTTTCCTCCTTTGCCACGGCCAGACATGGTTCGATGTAGTAGGGTTGCTAACGGTTTGTGAATGAATCGAGTAGCGGAACACTTGAAGCGTACTGATGCCGTTTAGGTAGGTAAGCGTGCTTTTATACTCACGACGGGTAGCATAAGATGAAAACGAGGAGTATACAACTAATACAGTGGGTAGCAAAACAACGAAAAGGGGACGAGCTTAAGTTGCTAGGCTATGTCTGTTTTAACAGACAACAGTCGGTGCATAATTATCAGTTGTTCTCTACCCATCTAAGAAGCATAACTATGGCACCGAAAACCAGTGGAAAGGCCGCCAAGAAGTCCGGCAAGGCTCAAAAAGCTATCGTCAAGGGAGATAAGAAGAAGAGAAAGCAACGCAGGAAGGAAAGCTATGCTATCTACATCTACAAAGTCTTGAAGCAGGTCCATCCGGACACCGGAGTTTCGTCAAAGGCCATGAGCATTATGAACAGCTTCGTTAATGACATTTTCGAACGCATCGCAGCTGAGGCATCCCGCCTGGCTCATTACAACAAACGATCGACAATTACATCCCGCGAAATCCAAACCGCCGTCCGTCTGCTGTTGCCGGGAGAGTTGGCCAAGCACGCTGTCTCCGAAGGAACCAAGGCTGTCACCAAGTACACTAGCTCCAAGTAAACTTGCACCATTCAAATTACCAATCGGCCCTTTTCAGGGCCACAAATCAAAATCAAACGTGAGAGAGTTTAATTTGAATTTTCTTGACATGGGAATACCACTTTCTTTTACTTACAGATGAAGTTGATTGTTGTTTGAAAATGAGTTGTCAAATCATGTTTAGTATATTTTCTGGCAAGCTGTTGCATTCGTCTAGCCGCACTGTGGGAATGTTTACATTTCGTCTTTGTTTCAGTAAAAGAAACTTGACAATATATACATGTAGTAGTCGAAACTTGACAATATATACATGTAGGTAGTATGTTTACATACTACCTGTATCAATTATCGAGTGTTGTTGTCAGGAAGCTTGCTCTTAGTGAGTTGCAACGTTTAGACGCGGTGTGTGTTTATCGCCATTTTCATCGCAAAGACTTCGATTTTGAACAACTTCATTCTGAATCTGCGTCAAAGTAACTGAAGTCTTTATGAAATGGTCAACTTCTGTCATTAATTTTTTTTTGTCTAGAAATGGGAAAGACAAAACGCTTGAGTGAGATAGAGAAGGGACAAACCCAGATTCTGGTGGATAGTGGACGTTCAAACCAAGAGCTTTATCGGCGAATTAACAGATCAGAAAAAGTGGTGCGCAATTATCGGCAAACCCTAAAAAATACGACATCAAGCGCCGTACCAAGGAAAGTTATCATCCAGACAAAAGGGACAAATTCGACAAGAACCAAACAAAATTGACATAATTTGTCGCCAGATAATCAAAAAACTGTATCTCTCCGTACACAAAAGCACTATTAGTCGCGTTATCAGTTCTTTTCCAGATATTAAATGAAGAAAACCAGAGCCAAAACCAAGGTTGACGCCCCTACACAAAGTAAACCGATTGAAATTTGCACAGAATCACTTGCACTGAACTAATGAAGGGGGCTTAGTTTTTGTTTTAACGAGAAACAGTTTAACTTGAATGGTCCTAATTGTTACAGTTACTACTGGCACAATGTGAGGGATAAAGATCTCACACGATCCAAGAGGTACTTCGTTGGAGGAACGGCAATGGTGTGGGGAGCATTGTCTTACGATTATAAGCTACCAATTTGCTGAATCTCGACGAAAATGAACTCAAGCAGTTACTGTAAGCTTTTGGAAGATGAGTTAATGCTTTGGAGGAGCACCTGGACGATTCCTCGTATCACGCCATACAAAAGCATGATTTGTGGACAAGGACATCGCTGTTGTTGTATGGCCTGCTGGTAGTCCGGATTGTGAACCTATTGAGTATATGTGGGGCATTTTGGCCCAGAAGATCCATGCAAATGCAGCGCATTGTATGCCCGCAAATATTTACTATCCAACTTACGTGAACCTTACACCTTACCTTACTTACATTTTTAGCAGGAATTTTATATTAATCCTAACTATCATTTCAGTGATGGTTTCAAAATATGCCTTCTTGAATTTATAGGCAATTGCAGTTTGAAGTTTACATAGCTGTTATCAGAACAAATAGTGTTATAAAACGCCATTGAATGTTTTGAAATCAGCCAACTAATTCTAGAAAATCCCGATTTCTGGAACAAAGTTAAGTTTCTCAGCAACCTCTGGACCGATTAAGTGAAATAACCACCAAATCAATGGTGTTATTAGTTAAACAGCATGTTGCGAACGGCAACCGCCATGCAAAAGAGCAACGGGCTGTCATGCGAAGTGTCAGCAAGAACGTCATACAGCATTGTAAAGGTTACTGAGCTATTGTTTTGAACAGACCAATACTTTTTGCAGTATCATTGTTGTCATTGAAAAGTACGCCAAACGTGAAATTATTATTCTAATATTATTCCCTAATTTAATGTAAGTAAAACTATTTTCGCCTATAACAAAACATAAAAGGCCGGTGTCGGTGGTGTAGTGGTAAGCGTGACTGCTACTTGGCACCCCAGTGGGTCTGGGTTCAATCCCAGTCGACGTCGGTGGTTTTTCTGAGGCGAAAAAAATCTGGTCACGTCTTCCTTCGGAAGGGAAGTAAAGCCGTTGGTCCCGATTCATATTCATGAGTCGTTAGGTAGGGTCAAGGTGGTGGAGTCGTCTTCCTGGCGTCGGTGATTGTCACCATGTGAGGAAATAGGCCGACGTAAAATAAAGATTAAAAAAAAAAAACAAAACATAAATACTTATTGTAATGCACAGTTAACAGATTTTACGCACATAGACACTTGTTACAAAGGAACGAACATTGAACGAAAAAGACTAAGAAATGTAGGTAACCTTAGCTTTATGTCATGCAACCTTAATTAACACTAATTAAAACTATTCTAGCTTAAAGCTTACTCTAAAGAAAAAAATGAGTTTGCTATTGAGGGTCCGAAACGTTCTGTTGCCGTAACACAGCATATATTTACGATTTCGAATATGATCAAATATTTACAAATTTCACAAAATTCATAAAAGGCTGGCATGTGCTTATGAGCAGTATAGGATTATGTTTTAAGATTTTGTTTAGTGGTATTATGATTGAATAAGCCATTTATTTCAGAAATCATCAAGCCGGACTCCTCGATTACTCCAATTGCTATCTTTGAAATGTTACTGGAACAGTATAAAGAAAAAATATTACAAAATGTCTTATAAAATAATATCTTTTATTGAAATTTTATGTCAGTTATTTGGAATGATCTATACTGTTCCAGTTTTTCCAGGACTAGGAGGATATTAAAACATATCTAATTTTTATTTATTTTTCAGTAACAATCCATTGGACGTCAGATATATTTTATACATACGCATATTATGTTGTCGTAAGAAGGTGGGATCATTCCATAAACAAAATGTCATTTTTTACTAAATACGACCAGGACATCGTCCACTGGCTATTACCGCGGGTATTGTGGGTTTCCCAGGTACCCGGTTCAAGCTTTAGTTGGTGACGGTGGCTCTTCTTGACCTTCTATTCCTGAGTTGTAAGTGTGAATAAGGGCGTCTATGTAATGTTTTGCTGTACCTGTTGTGGACTCCTAGTACCTACCATTTCCCCAAAAGCTTTGAGGTTAACTTGTCTTGCCTCAAATGTTCTCCCTTTTATTGTATTGGCCTCCATAACAAAGAGGGCACCATTGCAGAGCATATGATTGATCAAATTATTCGCAGTTCTACTCACCCAACGCCCCCGGTTGGGTGAGGGATAGAGGATGACACACACACACACACACACACACACACACACACACACACACACACACACACACACACACACACACACACACACACACACACACACACACACACACACACACACACACACACAGCATATATCCACATTATTACTTCAGCAAGTGAAAATAATCTGATTTTATTCCAGTGTTAGGATCGTAATGCACACAAAGATGATGTCGACTGTCGATATCGTAAACATTATGTTTAAGGACTGTATCGTTAATTATGGGTACAAAAAAACTGTTTTTTCAGATTTATTACTTTTTTAGAGTGTAAATTACGAAAATAATGTTTCTTAGTTGTACAGTGATCAAATAATAAGACAACTCGCGGAGTAACTGAAAATTACTGCTTTATCATTCGTATATTCAACTGCTTCAGCAAGTGCTTTTGCCTCCGCAGTAAAAACTGAGCGCTGGTTAGGTAAACTGGCTTCGGTTCTGGTGTTAGGTTCGATTATTCCATACCCAACTTTTTCTTCAGCGAGCGATCCATCAGTATACCAGTGATCAAATTCTAGGTATTATTCTTCGACCAGCTGTCTAATTACACCAAGTGCTAGTTGGGGAGGTTGTCCTACTCTAAATTTCGATTTGATTGACCAGTCAATATGAGGGCCAATTTGATTCCATGCTCTGTCATGCACTGCTGCCACTTTGCATAACATAGGAAGTTCAATGCCGACCAGGTGTTTGAATACATCATTGGCTTTTATCCATAGATGACTGGATTATTTAGCGGATTTTATCAGGATTGCACATGCTTTTCTGGCCTTGTTCACCGTTGTTCCGAATAATGTTCAAGTCTCCTGTATCACGATATCGATTGTAGCTCAATGTTCGAAGGGAAGGCATCCGGCTACAATGACTAGTGAAATTATAGAGGTTATTCGTAGAGCACTTGCAGCAATCCTTATAACTTGATTATATGTTGGTGCAAGTTTCCCGATATTCTCCCAATGTAGTACTTCCAGGCCGTAAATCAGCTTTGAGGTTACAATGGCATTCCCAATATACAGAAATGTGTTGCGGTCTGCTTTTCTTGAAATAGCTTTCAAAAGATTTAGTCGACTCCGACAGTCTTCCTTCAGATGTTTTATGTGCTGATTGAAGCTGCATTTCCGATTGAAGATTACTCCGAGGATTCTAGTTGTTTTCGGTCTAGTGAGTTTATTTCCTTGATGATGCAATTTGTCCCCATCGACGTGCCAATTGCGATGTCGCTTTAGCTTGCAAAAATGCATGGTTGATGATTTTGATGGTGACAATTGAAAGCCAATGTTGGTAGCTCATTTTCCGATGATTTCAACGGTTTTTGAAGTCTTCGTCGCAGGTAACTAACGCGGTTTCCAGTGGAAATGATAACAATATCGTCAGCATATAGGAGCACTTGAACATTTTTCGGAACAACGGTGAACATGGCCAGAAGGAAAAGTGAAACTGAGAGTACTGAACCTTGTGGGGCGCCGTTTTCGAGTCGTGCTGATTTCGATAAAGCTCCAGCAAATCTTATCCTCGCTGATCGATTTAGCAAAAAGTTGTGTATAAAATTATTCATCTTCGTTCCGATGTCACTGCTAATGACTGATTCCATAATGTACACGATCGTTAGCCTTTTGGATGTCTAGAGTAACTGTTTGACAGTGTTCCTTATTATTGGCTGCTTCTGGTTCCCCCGAAGATGTTTCGGTGGTTCCGGGAGAGGCCAATATGGTCAAGGATCCACTTTATGTTTGTCATAAGGTTTGTGATGAAAAACTAAGAAGAAAGAGCTGTCACATGGCATGTTTTGAGTAAAATAACTAGTTAACCGCATCCAAGACCCTTTATCAGAATCTGTTTCGCGGAAACGGCCATATCTCGGTCAATTCAAGGCCGATTTCTGTAATCGACATTTACTAAAAAAAATAGTTTGAAAACGGCATCTTGTACAAAATCTCATCACAAATTCAACATGTGAGATAGCCTCTCCGGAAACCCGGAACAACTCCGGTATTCGGGGGCCATGGCCAATTATGTTACCGTAATATAAAATAAAAATAATTTTCCAGTGGAATGCTTCTTGGCGAAATTAAATCGGATAATATTTCATGAAGTTAGAGCACTACAAAGTTGATCAAAAATTTGCCTGTCCCAATCATGTTGTCTATGCCCTGTAGGTCGATACAATCGTTAGATCCCAAGGTTTCCCTACTCTAGCGATACATACGTGCAGGCTGGAGGACATGCTGATAAATTTATGCGGTATATCTTTTCGAATGCCGAGTCCGGTGACTCCGTTACCCATGCTTTCGGGTCGGCTGCGAATCGTCCACTCGTAGCTGTTATTGATGAGGCCATTCGTATTCTTGGTCATCATCTCCTGCAAACGAATTGCTATAGGGTTGTTGTCATCTACTATTTTGCGAATTCTGCGAAGTTCCGCCAAACACTTTGAACGTTCCATTGTAGAGCGAAAGTTTGATTGTTGTGTCCGGAAGAAATGGAAGGTGTAGAGAAGACTGGTGGCGATTGAGTGTTATTAGCTGTATCACTTGCACTTTGGGGAGGAGGTTACGGGTACTTGCCTGTAGAGCAGACTGTTTGCGATTGATTGTTGCGTTTCTGTTCGTGGATGAGGTGCTAAAACCGGCCGGGCAGTAGAGTTCTTCGTCACCGGGTTAGGGTTGGACATC
Source organism: Aedes koreicus (assembly GCA_024533555.2). NCBI lineage: Eukaryota > Metazoa > Arthropoda > Insecta > Diptera > Culicidae > Aedes > Aedes koreicus. The sequence goes on from JAHHFK020006078.1 coordinate 12,566, forward strand.
CCGGACCATTTACTCTGCCTGTGACGCTTTCACTCCTCAATCCGGTTGCTCTCAACGTTTTTCAATGGCAGCATCTTTTTCCACTTTGTTTTGGGTTGATGCAAGTCTTGTCATGATAGGGCTTCGGTTAGCTTTGGGTTGTTTCTTTGGTGGTGGTGACATATTGGAGCGATGTGGTGGTTCATGCATGTGTTGCGTTCTTGATCGTTTTGTCTTCGATTTTTTATTGTAATTGAAGTGTTCAGCTGGTTTACCGCTTTGTGAATCAGCCCTCGTTCGAGTTTTCATGTTTTCTATGTGTTTTCTCATGTTTTTGTTGATAATTTCAACTTTTGCGATTTTTTCATCCCGTTGCCGGACGTGTTCCAAAAGTTCCTTGATCTGTTTATCCTTCTCTTCATTTAGTGCAATGATGCTGTTTAGCTTCGATAGTAGTTCGAGCGAGGTGTGCTTGAGGTCCGCTTCTTGTTTTTTTTAAATTTTCTTATCTTTTTCTGTTATTTGTAGCGTTCATCCTAGATTGATCCAGTCGTGGTTTTGCCGCCAGTTGAGCATAGTTACCGTTCCCAGCTGCGATACGTTTTCTTTGCTTCGGCATACAAGAGATTGTGGTCGATTTTGGTTCTGATGATATCCATTTCGGTCTTGTAAATTGGACATTGTCGACTGGAAGGGCGATGATCTTTTTTGCAGTTTCTGCAAAAGGGCTCATTTTTGCATTCGTTTCTTTTTTCATGGTCTAGCGAGCAATTAAAACCACGTTTCGGTTTGATGCATCCAGAGCGGAGGTATCCATACTCATAACAGCCGAAACAGAGCATTGGGATTGGGTAGTATGGGCGCGTTTTAAAGAAAAAAAAAACTTCGATTATCACATTCGCTGGATGTACTTCGATTGAACGTCAAGATGATAGATGGTGTCCTTTCTTTGTTACTTTTCAAAATCCTCCGCGCTTTTATAACACCTTGAGAGCTCAATTCCTCTACGTCCTTGTCCTCCTCTTTGTCCAGCAAATCGTAAGTAGAGATTACACAGCGACTGATGTTGTGTATTGGGTGTAGTATAATTGAGATCTCCGTACCATCTGAAAGTTGAGTCATTTTTAATAAGTTCTCAACTTGTGTCGGTTTCCTCGTTTGTAATACATACTTTGCACATTTGTTTTCACTTTTGACGTGTTCAATTCCGGCCTAAAGCTCAAGACTTGTTCCGATGAGAAACGGTTCTTTAGGGAGGTTCTAGCCATCTTTTCCCGTCATCAACAATGCCCTTATAGCACTGAATTCATTGCTTCCGTCCAGATACTTCGGTAAAGTTTTTCCTCTTGACCCTCCCGGGTCGCCTCGCCCATACAATATACACTTACTTCAAACCGGTATGATCAATACCATAGATAAACGGTATTGATCACCCACTACCAACCCCAACGTGGTATCGAGTTTTTCGCTTGATCGCCTGTTGGTGTCACTTTTCGCTGTTTACCCTTCTTGAGTGATATCAACTATAGCATTGATATACCACTGAAATGCAGGAATCAGCACTGTTGGAGTAGGCGCTGGGTCGCCCAGTACGTATTTTTTCTTTGATTCGCCTACTTAACTCGTATGTTCGCATGGTATTAGGGGCGACGCAACTCGCTATCAAACTTCGCGATTTTGTCACCTAACCAGCGAGACACCAGGAGTATGGAAAGATTTCATCGGAAGGCGTAGCGCTAACGCTCCTGGATGAAATCATAGCACTAAAGCAACCAAGCACTTAACTCTTGTGATAAAACGACTGATCGCTTCGGATGTTCAACGCGAACTGGTACAGTATTTGGCCACAGTCGTTTTGCGTTTTTCTTCTGTCAAACCTTTCATTGCATCAAAATATAATTTGATCTGCGTAATTCACTTATTTACTATCCCGAGAACATGCGTAAAATGAACAGCTGTCAAATTAAGTCATAGGTTTCTTCGCAGAGCAGCTTCAAGGTGTACCCATAAAAAACGATACGGTCTTTACCGTTCACTCTTTTTACAGCATTGAGGATTGGTCTATACGGTATTTATAAAACTATTCTGATTTTGGAAAGCCAACTCAAACCAAGCAAAATTGGAATTTCCCAAAACTTCATTTGCAATTAATCTTCGGTAATAGACCATTTCCAGGTGAAATCAGCCAATAAAAATCTTCCAATGACCCTGTCAGATTTGAATGAAACTTTTTACATGGTGTCGGAATGGGCAATTATGTTTTTCCAATTATTCAAATATTTTTTTTTCAAAAAAGAGGAATTTTTCGAAAGGGTGCATTTTCATATGTGTTATCTTCAAAATATAATAACTCGTAAACCGTTGATTGTAATGAACTTGTGTCTAACAAGACATTGTAAATAATCAATGGGGGTTCGCAAAATAAAAACAAATAAACAATGAAAAAAATATTTTTATATATCAAAAAATTTAAAAATTAATATTGAAAAAGGTGAAGGCTTATCTTTCAATTGTACGATTTTTGTCAGGAAACTCCTTAAGTCTTACAAAGAATAATAGAAGTTCTTAATGATTGTACTCGAAAATAAGGCATCAGATATAAACAATCACCAATAATTCATTTTATGTCGGATATTTTTGAAATTGTCAGGGAATAAATAAACACACATTAGCTAAGCTTTTGCAAACTTGATTTATTCAACCTCCTCTCCTAGCCTAAATGACCGCTCCTTGGACTTAACGCCACTCATCAAATCCTGAGCAACACTTGCGCCATCTTTCTTACACACTTTCATCCACTCCTTCTTTAAATCTTTGTCGTTTTTGAAGACCTTCCCAGTTTTCCGGGGCTTGCCCTTCATAATTGTGCAGAATTTTTCTATTAGGCGAAGTTCTGGTGAGTTTGGCGGATTTGCCTCCTTCAGCAACATCGTTGGCTTCGTACCACTCCATCACTGGTTTCGCGTAATGGCACGTCACCTTCGTGGGAACGGAGGAATGGCAGTGGGCGCTTTTGGAGGCATTCTTATGTATATATTTGGCGGTTGATAGTGCCGGTCGTTGTGTTCGGCTTGCTGAATTTGCCACACCCACAGATCGCCTGCCACACCAAGTACTTCTTGACAAATTTGTCGACCAAACGGGACTTGCCGACGGAAAACTCCAGACCGGGGATCTGCTTGGTGTCCGCTTTAATGTACGTCTCGTCGTCCATTACGATGCATTCCGGCTGCACCAACCACTCACGGTACCGCTTCCTGGCGTGGAATTTGGCCACCGTATTCTGTTTATCGGTTCCGTTAGGCGCCTTCCTTATCATGAAAACATGCAGTCCAGCCCGGTTCATTGTCTGCTGGACGAACCAGCTGGAAGAATTGACCTTCTTGGCCACGTCCCGAATCAAATGGTTCGGATTGCGCTTGAAGCAATCCATCACCTTTCTTGCGCTCACGGGGTCGGTCGTCTTTGCGTTTCTTCCGCTGACAGCTCGCCTCTTGGTCGTCTGGGTCTTCTTGAACGATTTAACCACACAGGTCATGGTCGAATTGTCGATTTCCAATTGTTTTACGATCCACGTATGGGACTGGGCTGGATATTCTACGACCGCGCCCATATTGTTTTGTCGAAGCACTTCTTGTTTGGAAGCCATCTCGATAACCACTTGACAGATTGTGACGAAATGCACATGTAAACATATAAACTATAAACTAGTTTTACTCAAAATTTCATCAACTTTTAATCCTGCAAGACAAATTTATACACAAAAGAAATTGTTTCATTTTTTTTTCAATGTACAATCTTTATAAGATGGAGTAACTTAAAAGAAAGAAGCTTTCAGAATCTGTGTGTGTTGGTATAATAAAATGTGTTAACGTTTGTCTGAAGAGGAAATATAGACATGCTAATATTTGTAGTTTTACAGACAGCCAAGCGGCACTTAAGGCGTTGAGTAATTATAAATGTACATCCAAACTTGTCTGGGAATGCATTCTTTCGCTGCGAAAGATGTGCCAAGAGAACTCCGTAAATTTATTCTGGGTTCCAGGACACTGTGGCATTGAAGGTAATGAAAGGGCAGACGAGCTTGCTAAACAAGGCTCAAATGCACAGTTTATTAATAAAAATCGAACTGAAATCTTGGGAGGAACAAAGGGTGATGACCAACTGGTTGGTTACCAGGAAGTGTGTTCAATCGAAAAGGTTTATAATTCCTAATGTTACAATCAGTAAAAAGTTTTTAGAGCTCAATAAGAAAGCTCTTTGCACCAATACTGGTCTAGTAACCGGACATTGCCCGAGTAGATATCGTTTGAAAAACTTTGAAAAATGATATCTGTCGTTTCTGTAACATGGCACGTAAAACCTCGGAACATCTGCTCTGCAGTTGTGATGCTTTGTACAAGAGCAGACTTAAATTCCTGTACAGTGTCTATATGCAACCTGAAAAATTTGGACTGCGAATCCTGTAAAGGTCTTGGGTTTTATAAACTTGATTTTTCCTGACTGGGAGACGCGTTAGGCTGTTCACTTGACAAATGGTGATCAAGCTTTAAGATGCGAAAAGTAAAACTAACAAGGGTTTACCACAAAAGTTCAACTCAGTTAACGCAGTGGTTCTACGCCCCAACATAAAAAAAGCTGTGTGTATGTTTTTTTTTCTTGATTATCGAGATTGTCAGCCTCGGGCTAGTTCATCTCCTTTATTTTTTGAGTTTTATTGGTAGGAATTATGATACCATTATAATATAATGTGGTATTTAGACTAAGCATAAGTTAGTCGTATTCCTTCATCTACAACGACACATTTTTCAAAAAGTAGGGTGTGTATCCCTTGATTCAGTCTAATATGAAGTGATGGATTACATTTTTATCATAACTTATAAAGTAATTAAGCCGGAAACTATATTCAACTGTTTAAACGTTGGCTTAGGTAAGTTTAATAAGAAGTCTGCTATTCTGAACCAAACAACTTCAATTCCCAGCATGAATACTTTCTATTGATAAGGATGTAATGTGGTCTATAAGCACTCTATTGGGTCTATTCGTGGATACAACTTCGTCATTAAGTATTATTATTAGCAACAATTTTCTTGAAATTTATTTATTGATTTCCTTAGGCGCTCCATTTTGAGATATATTCGTTATAGTCAACACATAATTTCACAAGTTATATAAAAATCAAACTACTTTTAAACACCTGAATGGTTTCCACATATGATCGAGCGACTATTTCGTTTCAAAAAGCAATAGCTTTCCTACTATATAGATACTGTTTTTTTTTTTTTTTATAAATTCCTCTATTTGTACAGGCTTAATCGAATCAACTTTACAGAGCCAAGTTTTTATTATTATATACATATCTTAGAACTGGAGTTAGGGGGATAGAATCAAATACGCTATCTTCTCCTCGAGGATAAGCGGAAGAAAGGTTTACATAACACCTTTATTTTAAATTCTATATCGTCTATTCAGAATTCAAAGCTATATAACTTTTGCTTTACTTTTGACTTGAATAATTTTGCAAAAACACAAATACAATATAAAAAAACTTAACATACATGTTAAACGTAAATAGATATTGTATTACTTCGGTTTTGGATTGGATTAGTCATTAAAAAAATATATAACCACATACAAATACATTTTCATTCAAATGTTTAGCAATAAACATTATTTTATTTAGTGAATTACGCTAATAAAGTTAGGAACATAAGAACAAATGTGTTCCTAAAAATCTACGGTAATGCATTCTTCTGAAACCATTGTTCATATTTCTATGTGATCAGTTAATTTATCACGTGTGACAGTGTTCTGTATACTAAGAATGCATTATTAGGCGTATCGATTCAATTTAGCCAAATTTAGGTCATTTGAAGAAAAAATAATTCGGCAGCTTAACCAGTGAAATCATGATAGCTAAAAACATGTGAGAAAACGAAGATCTCACACTAGTCGGCAAAATCGGAACTTTTTTCGCTCCCGTCGGCATTTCTGGTTGGATTTTATAGATTTTGCTACGCTGAATCCAAATATGGGCTCAGAAATGCTGTAACACGTCCAGTTTTTGAGAAAAATGTGATTTAAACTCACAAAAACACGTACTTCCGTAGTAATATGATCTACCTAAGCAACAACCAGAATATTGGCTCTGCCCTTTGCAAGTTGGACTTGGATTTTATGGAATGGACCTCCCTGAATCCATTCGTGAACACAGATTTTTCGCAACACGTAAGATTGATGAAATAAACCGGGTTTTCATTCACAAAATTACGAATTTTCATGAAAATCAAGATTTCCTATTTTGAAAACATGAATTTTCGCTCCGCCCTTTGAATGTTGGGTTTGGATTTTATGAAATAAACCTCCCTGAATCCATTCGTGAACACAGATTTTTCGTAACACGTAAGATTGATGAAATAAACCGGGTTTTCATTCACAAAATTACGAATTTTCATGAAAATCAAGATTTCCTATTTTGAAAACATGAATTTTCGCTCCGCCCTTTGAATGTTGGGTTTGGATTTTATGAAATAAACCTCCCTGAATCCATTCGTTATCACAGATTTTTCGTAACACGTAAGATTAATGAAATAAACCGGGATTTCATTCACAAAATTACGAATTTTCATAAAAATCAAGATTTTCTATTTTGAAAACATGAATTTCAGCTCCACCCTTTGAATGTTGGGCTTGGATTTTATGAAATGGACCTCCCTGAATTCATTCGTGAACACGGATTTTTCGTAACACGTAAGGTTGATGTAAAAACCGGGTTTACATTCACAAAATTACGAGTTTTCATGAAAATCAAGACCCGTCCATTAATTACGTCGCTCAAAAATACAGATTTTTAACCCCCTCCTTTCTTTATCACATTTTTTGTATGGATTTTTGAAAATTTTTGTATGCATCGTCACTTTTTAACCCCCCCCCCCCACCTCCCTCTCAAAGCATAACGTAATTTATGAACGATCCCTTTAGCTGTGCCTCTTTGAGTATATTGAGTATATTGATGTTGCTTCTTACAGCAGTTTGGGAACTGAAGACCTTCAAAGTTCATTCATTAATTCAAAAGTCAGCTGCACAGAGCCCTTCAGAAACGCCTCATTAAATACTCTATTCAGCAGTGCCGTATTTTTAAGTTAGGATAGGAGTGAGCAAGACAGCATTAAAACACGCAAACACTCAAAAAACAAAAGAATAGACAGAGACAAAAGACTCTGTGTTAGTCACTATTGCTCGAGAGAATAAGGAAAAGATATGTTAAAAAAGAAAGCAAGAATCCTCAAGCACGTAGCTTAATGCGGCATTTTATAGAGCTTTTTGACGTTTAATTTGCGCACACTACTGCAAGATTTGAATCGAAGCAGTGCGAGTGAGAAGTCAACGAAGTTGTGGGAAACCAAACCGTGCATTAATCCCCGCATGTTAGACAAAGAAAGACGATTAAATGTCGAAAAGGTCTATTGGCGTATTTGCGGCACAAAATTTGTGTCATTATTGCTGTCTTGCTTTGGCGTCAATTAATGCTCATGTTGACTCTCTTCAGCCTTGCACAATCATTTTTTATTCATTCAAAGCTAGCTATTTGAGTGTTACGGACGCGTTTTTTTATTTTTGTAAAAATGTCGCGAATTTGTCTGAACGATCCGCAAAAATTTTGTTGCATTTGTGGAGACGTGATATTGAAGGAACAGAGAAAGGGGTTTACACCTTTGTTGGAGACAGCATATCAGCTGTATTTTGACAAGGAGCTTCCAAATCGTGAGTTTCCATGGGTTCCAACATACTCCTGTTGCTCATGCTACCGAACATTGCTTGGTTGGATGAAAGGTACGCACAAAGGCTTACCTTTTGCCAAACCTATGGTGTGGACTAATCCAACCAATCACATGAGCGATTGTTACTTTTGTTTGACAAAAATTCATGGATTTTCCAAAGCTTTGAAGCATAAAATCGAATACCCATCAAGGCCAACATTGCACTCCGAAGCAATGCCAGTTCCAATATCTCCAAATATTGCTGGACGTGCTGATGAGTTGGATTCGGAACCAGGCGAATCTGAGAAAAGCTTTCAGGATGATCCAGATTTTTTACCTTCGGAGTCTGAGGAACCGCATGTTATAACCCAAGAGGAGCTGAACGATTTGATTCGAGATTTGGAGCTACCCAAGACCAAAGCGCAGCTGCTAGCTTCAAGGCTAAAGCAGTGGAATGTCCTGGAAAAAGATGTAAAGGTGTCATCTTATAGGAAGAGACATTCAGATAACATTAAATATTTTTCGATGGACGGTGATCTTGTCTTTTGCAACAACATCGAAGGTTTAATGGAAGAGCTACAGTTAGAGTATCACGCAACTGACTGGAGGCTCTTCATCGACGCTTCAAGCAAAAGCTTGAAGGCAGTGTTACTGCACAATGGAAATAAGTATTCTTCAGTGCCAGTTGCATTTGCAGCTCACATGAAGGAAACTTATGAGAACATAAAAACACTTTTGGAAAAGATCAAATATTCGGAACACCAGTGGAATCTCTGTGCAGACCTTAAGGTAGTGGCATTGCTCACTGGGCTTCAAGGAGGCTACACAAAGCATTGTTGTTTCCTCTGCGAATGGGACAGTCGTGCGAGGGATAAACATTACCACCAGCAGCATTGGCCAGCACGTACCGAGATGGTACCTGGGAAGAAAAATGTGTCAAATCTGCCTCTTGTCGACAGGGACAAAATTTTACTACCTCCGCTACATATTAAGCTTGGGTTGATCAAAAATTTTGTCAAAAAGCTGGATATTCAAGGAGAACCATATTGTTTTTTGAGGAAAAAGTTTCCGAGATTGAGCGAAGCCAAGGTGAAAGAAGGAGTATTTGTTGGCCCTCAAATTAGGAAACTCCTTAAAGACGACAATTTTCAGCAAACTCTTAACGCGACAGAGTTACGAGCATGGAATGCGTTCCAAAAGGTTTGTGGTCACTTCTTGGGAAATGAAAAGTCTCCGGATTATGTACACATCGTTCAAGAGCTGGTTGATTCGTATGCTGCACTGGGATGTAATATGTCACTTAAATTGCACTTTTTGCATTCTCATCTGGACTTCTTCCCAGAGAATATGGGAGCCGTCTCAGATGAACATGGAGAACGATTTCATCAAGATATCGCACAGACTGAAAAGAACTTTGCTGGCAAATGGAGCCCAGCGATGCTAGCGGACTACTGCTGGATGCTACAGAGGCAAACACCTTTGGAGAACTATAAAAGGAAAAAGAAAACAAAGTGAATTTAAGTTGAAAAATATAGAGAAAATTTCAACTAAATGACTGACTGACTGACTGACTGACTGACTGACTGACTGACTGACTGACTGACTGACTGACTGACTGACTGACTGACTGACTGACTGACTGACTGACTGACTGACTGACTGACTGACTGACTGACTGACTGACTGACTGACTGACTGACTGACTGACTGACTGACTGACTGACTGACTGACTGACTGACTGACTGACTGACTGACTGACTGACTGACTGACTGACTGACTGACTGACTGACTGACTGACTGACTGACTGACTGACTGACTGACTGATTGACTGACTGACTGACTGACTGACTGAATGAAAAACTCATTTTTTTCAACACGAATGGATTCAAGAGGTTCATTTCATAAAATCCAAACCCAACTTTCAAAGGGCGGAGCGAAAATTCATGTTTTCAAAATAGGAATCGAAAAGGGAATGGATTCAGAGAGGTTCATTTCATAAAATCCAAACCCAACATTCAAAGGGCGGAGCGAAAATTCATGTTTTCAAAATAGGAAATCTTGATTTTCATGAAAATTCGTAATTTTGTGAATGAAAACCCGGTTTATTTCATCAATCTTACGTGTTACGAAAAATCTGTGATCACGAATGGATTCAGGGAGGTCCATTTCATAAAATCCAAGCCCAGCATTCAAAGGGCGGAGCTGAAATTCATGTTTTCAAAATAGAAAATCTTGATTTTTATGAAAATTCGTAATTTTGTGAATGAAATCCCGGTTTATTTCATTAATCTTACGTGTTACGAAAAATCTGTGATAACGAATGGATTCAGGGAGGTTTATTTCATAAAATCCAAACCCAACATTCAAAGGGCGGAGCTGAAATTCATGTTTTCAAAATAGAAAATCTTGATTTTCATGAAAATTCGTAATTTTGTGAATGAAAACCCGGTTTATTTCATCAATCTTACGTGTTACGAAAAATCTGTGTTCACGAATGGATTCAGGGAGGTTCATTTCATAAAATCCAAACCCAACATTCAAAGGGCGGAGCGAAAATTCATGTTTTCAAAATAGGAAATCTTGATTTTCATGAAAATTCGTAATTTTGTGAATGAAAACCCGGTTTATTTCATCAATCTTACGTGTTACGAAAAATCTGTGTTCACGAATGGATTCAGGGAGGTCCATTTCATAAAATCCAAGCCCAACATTCAAAGGGCGGAGCTGAAATTCATGTTTTCAAAATAGAAAATCTTGATTTTTATGAAAATTCGTAATTTTGTGAATGAAAACCCGGTTTATTTCATCAATCTTACGTGTTACGAAAAATCTGTGTTCACGAATGGATTCAGGGAGGTCCATTTCATAAAATCCAAGCCCAACATTCAAAGGGCGGAGCTGAAATTCATGTTTTCAAAATAGAAAATCTTGATTTTTATGAAAATTCGTAATTTTGTGAATGAAATCCCGGTTTATTTCATTAATCTTACGTGTTACGAAAAATCTGTGATAACGAATGGATTCAGGGAGGTTCATTTCATAAAATCCAAACCCAACATTCAAAGGGCGGAGCGAAAATTCATGTTTTCAAAATAGGAAATCTTGATTTTCATGAAAATTCGTAATTTTGTGAATGAAATCCCGGTTTATTTCATTAATCTTACGTGTTACGAAAAATCTGTGATAACGAATGGATTCAGGGAGGTTTATTTCATAAAATCCAAACCCAACATTCAAAGGGCGGAACGAAAATTCATGTTTTCAAAATAGGAAATCTTGATTTTCATGAAAATTCGTAATTTTGTGAATGAAAACCCGGTTTATTTCATCAATCTTACGTGTTACGAAAAATCTGTGTTCACGAATGGATTCAGGGAGGTCCATTTCATAAAATCCAAGCCCAGCATTCAAAGGGCGGAGCTGAAATTCATGTTTTCAAAATAGAAAATCTTGATTTTCATGAAAATTCGTAATTTTGTGAATGAAAACCCGGTTTATTTCATCAATCTTACGTGTTACGAAAAATCTGTGTTCACGAATGGATTCAGGGAGGTCCATTCCATAAAATCCAAGTCCAACTTGCAAAGGGCAGAGCCAATATTCTGGTTGTTGATGAGGTAGATCATATTACTACGGAAATACGTGTTTTTGTGAATTTTAATCACATTTTTCTCAAAAACTGGACGTGTTACAGCATTTCTGAGCCCATATTTGAATTCAGCGTGGCGAAATCTATAAAATTCAACATATATACTTGAAGGGAGTGAAACACTGCCGACTAGTGTTTCAAATATCAATCGCTAAAGAATGTACCACAGATACTGTTTATCAATAACCTAGCTGCAATTTGTTTCAAATAATCGAATTCCTCGCTGGCAAATGACATTTGTTTAGTATACAGGATGCGGCAGAAAATAATGCGAAAATTTGTTCTATTTCTTTCAAATCCCATTTTCATTTCATGCAAGCAATAATATCAACAGTTTAGAGTGCAGTTATCTTTATAAAGTCATTTTAAACAAATTTATTCAATGTGTCCTCCATTTGTATTAATAACATCCTCGAGCCGACGCCGGAAGCCAGAGCATGCCTTTCGGACGTAGTCCTCCGACATTGACTGCCATGTGCGTGTTATGGTTGACTTCAGGGTTTTCACACTAGGGTGTGATGTTTTGCAGGCTCGTGCTTCAACATATGCCCAAATCGAATAATCCAACGGATTAAGATCTGGTCTGCTAGGGGGCCACAAATTCTTCAGCCAAAACTTCATGTTATCGTTCAACCATTGTTGGGTTCGATTGGACGTGTGACAAGGCGCTCGGAGAAGTTGGCCTTCGCCCAGGGAAGCACTTGGTCCTTTAAAATACCGATATACATTTCGGTATTGATAACTCCAGCATCAATGAAAACACGCGGCATTTTCAAACCGTTGGACGCCACCAAGCCAAACATCATGACACCAGCCGGATGTTTGGTTTGAAATTTGAATTTCACTTTTTCCGGAACGTTCTCCATTTTCTGCGGTGAAATGTACCGGTCCGTGCGGCTGTTGGCCACAGCATCGATGCTGAAAAGCTTTTCGTCGGAGAACAGGATTATCATTTTTTCCTTCTTCAACAAGGAAAGCAATCTCTTGGAACGAGTCACTCGTAGTTCCTTGACCCGGTCCGTAATCAAGTGGCGTTTCACTCTGGCTCTGGAAGATGCATGAAGGTCTTCTTTGATGATTCTCCGCATGGATTTCTCCGAAATATTGGCTTCGTTTGCAAGTTTTCTTATGGAACGCACCGGGTTGCGAGCAATTTTTGCACGGACCGATTTGATCACGTTCGGCGTGCGTGCAAAGCGCGGACGTTCGCTTCCCGGCTTCCGCTGCTTAGGACCATCCTGCAGGGACTTTTTTATGCGGTAAACTGTTGCCAAACGGCACCCTACCACCTTGGCAATCTCTTTCGGCTTCTTTTGGGCGAGCAACACTCTGGTGATCACTTCTTTCGCGAACATTTTGACGAATTTGCAATAAAACAAATATAATGTTTGAAAGCAGCAATTGCAGTACACAAACAAATACACTTTCGACAGAAATTAGTCACTAGCTACACGAATTAACCCAATACTCAAGTTTGAACATTTTCGCATTATTTTCTGCCGCACCCTGTACCGGCAAACTAAACAAGTTCTAACAAAATTTAGGCGTAAATTTCCAAAGATATTGGAATTGGACTAGGTTTTCTGGATATTTTAAATATTTGGAACTGATTGAATTACTTTTCGATGCTACAGTTAATGATTCGCTGTCTGCGAATAGTCCGCAGGTCGCCTTCTACTTGATCTATCCACCTTTCTAGTTACGCGCCTCTTCTTCTTGTACCCGTCGGTTCGTTTTCGAGAACCTTTTTAACAGGGCTGTTGTCCGACATTCTTACGACATGCCCAGCCCATCGTAGTCGACCGATTTTAGCGATGTGTACGATGAGAGGTTCTCCCAGCAACTGGTGAAATTTGTGGTTCATTCGCCTCCTCCACGTTCAGTCTTCCATCTGCACTACACCGTAGATCGTACGCAGCACTTTCTATTCAAATACACCAAGGGCGCGCTGGTCCTCCACTAGCAATGTCTATGTTTCGTGGCCGTAGAGAACTACCGGACTAATTAAATGTCTTGTATATGGTCAACTTTGATGTTGGCAACTAATGATTAGTATTTCACTGTAGTTATAGTGTATGCAATTTTTTAACCTAAAACACAACTTTCTTGTCGTGTATGTTGGTCTGGGTGAATGTGTATGTGTATGTAGAGTGTGGTTGTCTGTATACGTGTGATTTTATGTGATCAAGACACCTATTGAGTTATATAATCAACAATTAGGTGCTCATTATGCCCTGATCGTTCTCAGCCAACTCACTGTGCAAATTTTTCTTTTTTTTTTCGTTCACAGCCATTAAGCAATTTTTTATTTTTTTTGTCTCTATACTTATCAAGCATGTAGTTGCTATGCATCATTCATGGAATGGAGGAAATACTTTGTAATACAGGGTCCGACAATTGAAGTGCTACATTGAAATAAACAAATAAATTGACCAAAACAAAAACATTTTATTTCAAATTCACGCATCTTCACTTGAAAACAAATCACTTTTTCAAAATTCACTGGTCAAGTTCAACTTGTTCACCCATGAGTTTAACCACTCGCCGCAGATAATCGAGGAACACATCGTACGAGGCCCGCAGGTGCTCTTGTGATATTTTATCCCAGGCTGCCGCCAGATGTCGCTTCAGGACTTCCTCACCTTCGTGTTTTGTAGTAGACTACGTCTTACGGCAAGGGTGAGGTGTCAATTGAAAATCGAAAAATAAGTGACCATCAAGAAATATCGTTACAAAATAAACGCTAGTACCTTAATAAGTGTTCGATAGATTCAAGATGTTCACATCAATCGGTTGTAAATTTTCCCGCATATCAATCAAACTATCAAATATTATCCGTTAACAATTTTAAAGTATTGAAAATAACCAAAATAAGAGGTGATGTCTTATAATACCGATTTCTCAGAGTAAATTTACTAAAGGTACAGTCCTTTCCTATCACAGACTTCAATTTTAAGTAAGGAACGTCTCATACGTGTCAGTGCACGATATATAAGGGAAACACCTTGCAATTTTCACCACGAGGAGCAAAATAGGGTTTGGGGGAGGGGGGGCTCAGGTGGGTGTGTTTAATCTGGTTGGTTGCCATCTTTTGATAAGGCGCTATGGGCAACGGCTGAAATAACCTGCTTCTTCAAAAGACCGAGTAGGTTTGAATTCAAATGCGGACCACTTCAAATTCGTCCTTTTCAGGACGTCGAATTTAATTTTGAGAGAGTTTGTTTGATTAGAATTAATCTAACATTACTTTCCAAGTTCTTACCAGTTGACAATCACCGATGGCTAAAACAATTTCAGTTTTCCCTTCGCAGGTAATTTTGAGAGCATTGTGTAAAACTTACATATGGCTGCCGTCAGGAAAAATTGAATCAGCGGACGTTGATTATTAGATCATTTCTTGATTGATTTATTTTTGAGAGTTTCGCCATTAACAACTGGAGGTTTTTACGATTGCCATTTTATTTACTCAAGTATGTAAAATTTTACAAATAAAACATGAAAATAATTCGCATACATATTCATCAATCGGTTTTACAAAATTTTAAAGAATGTTGCGTTCAAGCAAATATCGAGAAATTTCCTATCACGGACAACGAAGTAACATTTGCTGCACAGACCAACGAGTACTGTTATGAATAGTTGTTCTGTTGTGTTAACGATTCGCGTTGGATAGAGTTTTACTACTAGGAAAAAAAAGTTTTGAGAAACTGTGAAGGTGACAATAAGTACGATGCCTAATCGTTTTGATGCCTACCGTATGCGCAAATTTCGGAAAATCCTCCGAAACGCCCATGTACGGATGTCGAGTGAGCTTGTGGTTATCGGGCGAAACTGAAAGCAGCCAGAAGTAATGCGTTACCAACTACTGGTTGGGACGCTGGAGTAGAACCTTCAACTCGAGGCTATATAATTATTTAAAGCTTTCTAAAGAGTGTGCAATAGGATTTTCTAACAAACAGCTGATCTAACGATTTATTAGAAGCACACCCACACTATTTTGATCAAACGGTAAGGGTAGGGGTCAAATGGAAACTTGAAAAAAACTGAAACATGAACATTTCTCGATAGATTTCCGAGATTATTGCTTCAATCAGTTGGAGGTTTTCACGACTATCAACTTACAAAAATATTTATCATTAATTTTTGACTTTGAATTCCCAAACAGACCCTGAACAATCTATAACGCGATAAGGATAATGGTCTCCAACCGGTCAATCATACCAACACCATCACTACAATCAATCCAACCATCCATTTCCACGGCTGCTAAATAATTTCTAAGAAGCGAATCATAGAATGTTCTACATACTTACTTACTTACTTATGCTAACCCAAAGTCCCATTAGAACAGTACCTGCGTTGCAATGTTCCGTTACGAAACTTAAGAAACTAATCAAACTGTTTAACGTAGTCTACGTCAACCGATCGTGAGTTATGCACAACCCCACTGATTTTTTAGAGTAGACTTCGGCCTCTAACATACTCCAGACAACGAAGTCCATAGGGTTCAGATCTGGCAAACTCGCCAGCCACTCCGAGCTCAAAATGAACCCTGGAAAATGTTCCGCAATCCAGAGTTAGGTTTTCTTTTCACTTTGTGAGCTGGCGCCGAATTCTGTTGGAAAACCCAATCCCTGGAACCAAAATGATCACGGTTTGACGACGTTCTGTTGAAATGGTTTCCGATATATATTTTGGTTGATCTTATCTTCTTCAGGGACAAAAACCAGCGGAGTCCGGCCATCATGGGTGATTCCGGCCCAAACCATCACCGATGCAGGTTTCTCTCGCCTGGTGGCCGTCAGCACGTTGGCATAGGTTCGTGATCTCTCTGGCAACTAAGCTCTGTCGTTCTGTTTGTTCACGAACTGCTGTACGGTGAAGAGTTTCTTGTCGGTAAACAAGACATTCTCCAACTTTCCTTGCGCGGTCCTCTTCAGCAGCGCCTTCGCTCTTTTTACCCGTTCTCGTTTCTGACTCACGGTCTTAAACCTTCTGGATCTTGTAGGGCTTGGTCTGAAGTTTATTTTTCAGGATCCGACGGAGACTTCGATCCGAAACGTTGAGCTCCTCTGCCAATTTAGTGGCACCACGTCGAGGATTTCTCTATCGGCGCCTCTTGACGATCTTCACTATGGCAGGTGTCACCACAGTAGCTCGAAGTCTTCCACTATACCGGTTTTTGGTACTTCTGGTCTCAAGGTATCTTTTGACTGTACGGTGAACAAAACTTCTGCACATACGTGAGTCGGTCAGCTCACGAACTATGTCCTTCTGCTGTTTTCCAGCTCGGAACAAGGCAACCACAGCACAACGTTTCTGTTCGAGATCCATTTTTTCGGATAACACTCGATTACAAAAGTAACCCATACATCCACTGACGGCCAAGACTAAATGTTTTAATGACTGTTGAAGTAATGCCGGTGCTCAGGGGGGGGCGTGTATATGTGTTTTGTGATATTTTTAAAGTGAGTCCGCGTTAAAGCGCTTATCCGTGCTATTGTTGGGGTTCGTATTGTTGGTTAGTTTGGACAATATAGACTGTTCCAGAAAGTATAAGCACACTTTCAAAATAACCAAAAAAGTCATGTTTTTTTAGTTTTATAATTTTATTTGGCAAATCATATTTGTATTTGTGTTTTATATGATATTTTACTCTCGTTTAATCAAAATATTTAATCATAGCCAAGACTCCTAACTTTTCCTCGAACATGACCCATTAGCTTCTGCACAGTGGTACTTCCCACCATTTTGACCACTTTTGGCCAATCTTTTTTAAATTTTTGGATGTCGTCCGCTGGTTTTATGAATTTTCGAAGCTTTGCTTTGGTTAAAGCCCAAAAAGTCTCGATTGGCCGTGCCTCCGGGCAGTTCGGCGGATTCATGTCTTTCGGCACGAAACATACATTTTGACTTTTGTACCATTCTAAAGTGTCCTTTGCGTAATGACATGACGCCAAATCAGGCCAAAACACTACTTGATCATCGGCAATAATCGCTTCTGGAGACATTCCTTAACGTATTTCTGAGTGTTCATCGTCTCCGTTGTGATGTACGGACTAGATGTTTTACCACACTCGCATATTGCCTGCCAAACCATAACCTTCTTACCGAATTTTTCGGTAAAAATTGCCTTCTCCGTTTCGGGAATGCCTTTGTCTTCGCTTACAGTATAGAATTGTGGTCCGGGAAGCGTTTTTGTAATCTAGTTTCACATACGTTTCATCGTCCATTATTATACACCCAGAATTTCTACACAATAACGAATCGTAGAGTTTGCGGGCCCGTGGTTTCACGGACGCGGCCTGTTTTGGGTTCCTTTTGGGTTTTTTCTGCTTCCGGTATGTTTTTAGCCCAAGTCTTTCTTTGGCACGCATGACGTTACTCGACGAGGTCCCTAGTTTTTCGCAACATCCCGAACGGAAGTCGCTGGTTTTTGCTTGTAGGCATCCCTGATCTTTTTATCGATATCCGGACTAACAGGACCGGATTTCCGACCACTCTTCGGCACATCTTCAAACGTACACTGTTCTCTATATTTTCGAATCGCAGATCGTACCGCTCCGACGCTTACACCCTCTTCCTTGGCCAATTTTCTCAAGGAGAGTCCGCTCACAGTGCACCATTTGTGCACGATACTTTTTCGTTGTTCCGGAGTAAGACCGCGCATTTTGATAGGTAACACAAAACTGAGCACTTTTTTGATGCTATGTCATTCAGAAATGTGCAAACAAAAGGACGCAGCCAAAACATGTTGAAATATTTCATTATATTCAAAGTGACCGTTAAAAATAAGGTGTGCTTATACTTTCTGGAACAGTCGTTACCATGTCTGCCTGTCGTGCCGACCAACTCCAACGTTGAAAAATGTCAACCACCCGATGTGGTCAATTCTAGGTATCGACAAAACGTTGAAAAATGCCGTTTCGACCGCAGGAGATGTTCTCAAGCGGTTCCGTCATCGCAAAAGTATCGTCCAGAAGATTCAAAGCAAACGCCGTGCGGGAACATTGGATCGGCAACTGAGTTGGAAGGTGTTAAATCGATCAAGGGAAGCCCAGAATTCTCGGATCGAAATGTCGCTAAAAAACCTGGTTCATAACTCAGTACCATCCAGGGGACACATCTGCAATCAGATTATCGTGAAATATGCCTACATGGTTGCTTGAAGTTCTTCTTTTCTATCGTACAGTTTATTCTTCTTTTCACATCTACACATGAGAAGGTTGTAGCTGAGATACGCGGTTTATTTTGGCACCATCTCGTAGAATGCTCACTTCGGACGGACCGGGTTTGACAGCACTTGGTTAACCTAATTGACTCTCTCTTATTTGCTGGGTAGCGGTAAGTGAGTATGCTTCGAATATCTGGTGCTTCGGATTCAAAATCCATTATTGACAGCTTCCTCAGGTTCTCAAAGCGTCAAGTGAGCTTCTTGTACTGCAGCGCCTGGTGGGTTTTGCGGGCCGTTGGGTTGGGTTTTTTGGTTGGTTCGGGGTGGGTTTGGGTGGGTTTGGCGGGTGAGCGGGCTGTCTGCGTAGCCGGGGGTGGTGTGGGGTGGTGGCGAAAGGGCGTGCGTTTACGCCTTCATCTTCGAAAGCAGAGCGTAAATTATCTGCTCCGGCCGTCCATATAGAATTTGCAACGCCTGCATAACTTGCGACAGCGATGCAAGTAATAGGAGTCAGCTGCGAGCTGCTTCCAAAGTGACGCCCTTCAGGCACCGCGTTGAAGGCGCCCAAGGTTCTTCACATCACTGGCCATTCCTCCGGATTTCTGCTGAACACTGGTAGCTTCCTATGCATGTCTTTCGTTTAAGAGATGCGGTTATATTTACTTCGCCATCCACTATTGGCACTTGTTGATCAAAAGAATGCACCTGTTACTGATTCGAATATACTTGCAGGATTTGAAGAGGCACTTGTTCCTGTGAGACGTTGGAGTTCACGATCGGTAACGATTGGCTAACGAAATATACATGCGCGAATTGTTCTGTAGAGTTCGATGGCAAAATCAGGGGTTAATAAGATTGTTTAGCATTTATTGACTACTTACCATGTCAGATTGCATTGGCCTACACTATTGTTGGTATACTGCGATAAAAAGGATTGATCTAACGATACTATAACGATACCATACTATAAATTTATTTCTTACGCTAATCGTTACATGTTATGGTTTGCTTACCTTCGTTCCAAGGATTAGGTAATTTCCATCCTGACCCATTGAGATGATTCTTCTTTATTAGCGTTTCAAGCTTATTGCTTTCGCAATTAGCTTATTGCTTGCTATCAACTTAGTGTTCTAAATGCACTTCCACAGTTATTAATTGAGAGCTTTCGATGCCAGTTACCGTTTTTGCATTAGTATGATTGTGTGGCAAGTACAAGCATACCCTGTGCCCAGGGAGTCGAGAAAATTTCCTTAACGAAAAATGTCTAGACCAGACCGGGGATTCGAACCCAGCCACCTCAAGCATGGTGTTGCTTTGTAGCCTCGCCTTTACCGACTGAGCTAAGGAAGCACCCAACCTGACCCATTGGGATGATTGTTGACAGTAATCGTTACGTAGGATTGGTATAGTCCAATGGCGAATTGATCCAGTATAATTATCTTCGCAATTGTTGTTGATGAATCCAGATGAAATTATCCTCCTTTGGTCAGGAAGTTGTATATGTAGCTAGAAGTTTGACACAATACATGCGACCGATGGCCGTAGTTCAATTCTGTTGAAGAGATATCAGCGGTCATTGGCGGTTGGATGACGGTTTTCAGCTCATAGTCAGGAGCAGGGCCTTACATTTTCAAAACTCCAAAATGAATTCGACTATTTCTTTCTTCCACGCGCTGTATAGCGCATCATTTCGATAACGCTGCAGTGGCCGTTCAGATTGAAACGAATATGAAAATGAAAGACAGTTAGAACGAACAACACGTCTTTCTCCCCCTTTTCAGTGTAAAGGCTTTCGATGCACGAGTTAAAGCAGTCTCAGAGGGTTATTCCGAGAGTCGAACGTGACGTTTGTTACTTGGTGAAGTGAGGAAAGTCACCTGGTGTGACGTGACTCTCCATTTGATTTACGCAAAAGAGTCACGTCACTGCAGGTGACTTTTCTCACTTCACCAAGTGACAAACGTCACGTCGACTCCGGAATAACCCACTTCAGTATGCCCTTTCAGTGGCGATCATTGACACTGTCACCATCCCTGTCAATTTGTTGTTGTTGTTGTGTCTTGATTATCGAGATTTTGAGCCTCGGGCTGGTTCATCTCCCGTCGTATCCACTCAAATACCTCTTTTGGGTATTTTCGTGACTTGTTTGGGAGTGAGATTCGAACTCATAACTTTGGCGTGAGAGGTATGGATGTAAACCACTACGCCAGGGGGGGTCGACCCTACCTTACCCTATCAATTTGATTTGTTTGCATTTTATTCCTTCCTCAAAATATTTTCTTACAAAAATCTTGCGATTAAATGGAAATTTAATCATACAGCATGTAATATTTACGTGTATCCGTATGGAAAAATGGTAGGAATAAATAATTTCTGTTTAAGTCAAAGCCTTATCATCAGCAAGATGAAAATCAAAATGATCATGGTAACCGCACTTTCATTCGTGCACATCGATGAAACTCGATAGAGACACGAACGAAGCGATGGGAAACTCATTGAAAACATGCAGTGCGGAGCTCTGTTGTGACGTTGGTTGTGTTGCTAGTTCGTTACGAGGTAACTCGATGTAGATCTAGATAGAAAATCGAAAGCCAATTGTTTCTTCGTCGCTCCGATTTTGTCGATTGATGCTTGTGACGCCCTGCTCAGGAGCGAGGGTTACGGGTGGCATCGACGAAATAGTTGGCATATGTAGGGCAGATTAATTACTCCTAGCAGCAGGAAATTGTGGCACTGTTTCGGATATGGTCGCAACCGTCATTTTGCTAGCGGACGCAATGTTTGGCTGATTAGTGCAGGCAGTGACCTGATTCAACTGACTCATCCTCTCTGTAATACGTCCGAAATTTGTTACAAATTTGCTGGTAGCATAGTAGACATTCGCTAATTCTTAGCTTTCTGATTGAGTCACATTTTAGTTGGGAACTTCCTAATTGGGGCGTGCCTTAACTAAACACAATCATCCGTCAGTATGTGATGTCAAAATCGTATTAACCTTTCAATTTTTGGTTCGCTATTTGGGGTGCGCCCCAACTTACTTACAAAATGGTTTTTCGAGCTATCTAAACAAAGTAATTGGTGATAAAAAAAACATAGCTAGAAAGTTATAATCAATTTCAGTTTAGGATAACATAGCTAGAAAGTAATTATCAATTTCAATTTCAGTTTTATAGGGGAAAGTGCTCTAATGTAGGTCCATGGATCTGAAATTCGGCCTATCTATAAAATTTGCCTGTCCTTAAATTATTACCATATTGACATTTCAACGAGGCAATCTTACTGTATATTTATGATTTTAAGGATAAAAAAGGCAAAAACATATTAACCTCGAGTTTTTAGCATAGGCCGAATCCTAGATTCACAGACCCACATTAGAGCACATTCCCCTACTAAGATGTTTAACCTCACTTTAGCTTTACTTGGATTTCTCAATGCCACCCCATGGTTTGACGGTGGTGTAGTGATAACCGTGGTTGCCACTCATTCCATTTGGTCTGGTATCAATTCCAGTCGGCGCCGTTGGGATTTTCTAAGACGAAAAATCTCTAATGTCCCGATCCATGTGATACTGGGTCTTCTAAATTTGAAACGAATTCTATTCGTATGCACTCAACGCATAACATGAGTCTTGCGGTTCTAGCAGGAGTAAAACCTCTCCAAAACCGGTCTGGAAGCTCTCGCTTAGAGAATTTATCAAAGGGTTGTGGAGTGAAACACGCATTTGTAATAGAAAATTTTGAAGAAATGATATGGTTAAACATATAATCTCGATTCATGAGAATTTACCACCACTAAAGGGTGTCCACGATGAAATTGCCACACTATGAAATTGCTCTAACTTTTTAACCATTGGGTAGAATTTAATGAAAATTTGAGTGGATTTAGTTCATAGTGCATTATTTACATCCTGCAAGTTTTAAAGTCCTGTGATCAAAACTCGCGGAAATGGAGTCGAAAGAACAGCTCTTGCGCATTCATCACGAGAACAAGGATCTCTCGCATCGTTCCATCGCTAAAACGTTGGGAATCGCGAATTCCACGGTGTCGCGAGTGATTAAGCGGTTCGAGGAACGGTTGACCACCGATCGGAAGCCCAGAAGTGAAGGAAAAAGTATTCCGTACAACACCAAAAATCACAACCGCGTAGTTGGGGCCTTCAACCGAAATCCGAACACCTCCGTTCGGGATGTGGCTAAGAAGCTGCACCTAAGCCGAAGTTTTGTCCAGAAGGCCAAAACTAAGGCTGGGCTTCGAACGTTCAAGGTACAAAAGGCCCCTAATCGCGACGAGAAGCAGAACAAGTCCGCCAAAACCCGTGCCAGGAAGTTGTACCTCAACATGCTGACGAAAGTTGAATGCTGCATCATGGACGACGAAACATATGTGAAGGCCGACTTCAAACAGATCCCCGGCAACCTGTTTTTCACGGCCAAGGATAAGTTCAGCGTTCCGGAGCATTTCTGCACTCAGAAGATGTCCAAATTTGCGAAGAAATTCCTGGTTTGGCAAGCCATCTGCACGTGCGGGAAGCGAAGTGCACCTTTCGTGACCCAGGACACGATGAACGGACAGGTGTACATAAAAGAGTGCCTCCAGAAGCGGCTGCTTCCTCTCCTGAAGGCCCACAACGTCCCAACAATCTTCTGGCCGGATTTGGCCTCATGCCACTACTCCAAGGAGGTGCTGAAGTGGTATGCGGACAATAAGGTCAATTTCGTGCCGAAAATGTTCAACCCTCCCAACACTCCGAAGCTCCGCTCCATCGAGAAGTACTGGGCGATTATGAAGCAGCACCTTCTTAAACGACCTAAGGTAGTGAAGACAGTCGAGGAACTGAAGAAAGTATGGGTTTACATGCAAAAAACGGTTGATTCACAGGTTGTGCAGAATCTTATGGCCGGGGTTAAGGCCAAGGTGCGGGCATTTGCGTATGGACTGTAAATAAAATACGAGTAAAATGGTAAAATGAAGTTTTATAGTTATTTCTCAATCCCTGAAAATTTGATGGCAATCGGATGAAAACTCGAATTTTGCGAATCAATTTTGTGTGTGGCAATTTCATCGTGGACACCCTTTACATATCCTCGGATATGTGTCTTCCATGCTACATTTCAGACCGTGCTCACTTCACCAATAGCAGTTCCTCGATTCAATATGATCTTTCCATGAAACAAGCATCTCATGGGATTCCAGCAAACAAATTGGGGATTATTTCCAACATGCCCGCAGACTACTACTTCATTTTCTCGGACAGCTTCAGTTCGATTAAGGCTTTTCGGTCGGTGAAACCTAGCAAACACTTATCTTATCTCCTTTCAAAACTAAGGGAGCAGATGAATGTGGTGGTCGAAAGATCACCACACTGTGTCCCTTCACATTGCGCAATCCCAGGCAATGAGAAAGCGGACTCGCTCGCAAAGGTGGGCCCAGGAAGACGATTTGAATAATGGACAAATTTCACATGATGAATTTCATCATTTAGTGCGTCAGAGCACCCTTACGATTGGAAATCCAAGACGGCTGTTACATTCCATCATTCCAATTATTTCATCAAGGGCGTGGTTCAAGGACCTGCACGTAAGCAGTGATAAATAGGCTTATGTCCAACCACTACCAATAAGATGCACACCCATTCCCACTTCAATTTTCTCACCCTTAAAATTGTAAATCCAATTACGGTCTAATGTCTAGTATAAGAGTTTAGTCTTGTTGTTTTTTTTTTATTTTTTATTTATTAGTTTGTGTGTTGTTGTATTCCGACATCTTGAGAAGTCTCATCGTCGTCCAATGATCACTAAAACCGGCCGAACACAAAAAGGGAGCGCTGACCAGATCGCACAAAGTTGTAGTGATTGCGACAACTATCTGATGACAGTACAGAATCCTATTTACATATTCCTCAGTCCAACCCATCCCCAAAAAATGTCATCCCTTTTAGCCTCGGGTAAACCGCGAGTAAACAGCCCAAGTCATATTAACCCAGGTATAAAGTCATTAGATTATGAAAACAATGAATTATTGGCTCCGTAAAGCTAACGCAACTGATCCTCCCAAATAAACGAACTAAATAAAAATGAACTTCGAATAGCTTCCGCATCCACCGTACTCTCCACATTTGGCTCCCAGCGACTACTGTTTGCAGACCACAAAGTAATGCTTGCCGGTTAGCAATTTCGCAGGAATGAAGAGGTTATCCTTGAAACTGTATCCTATTTTGAGGTAAAAGAAAAATCGTTCTACAAAAGTGGTATTAAAATGTTGCGGCGCTAGAATGCTTGTGTTGCTCTTGATGAAGATTATATCATAGAATATAGCCAATTTTGAACGGAAAACCAGGCGTTTCTTTGTTAGGCCCAAGTTAGACCATTGAGTTCAATAGACACGATTAACGACACGAAACCCCATCCTCTGCAATAGCACCTCGCTGAGAGTCAACAATATTTGCCAAAGAGTAACAGATAGGGTAACGGGATGTAATGTCAGCCTAGCTCCTTGATTCGGCCTATGTACCAAAAATGTCATTAATTCACCGATAATCAACAAAATTATATTCTTGTCAGGATGACCGCAAGCAATTGAGACATAATTGATCAGTTAATAGTTGTTAACTTCCGCGTAATTTTCGATTTCCTCAACTTTTTAGACAATATGACTTTACTGGTTAAGCTGAACAGATTATCTACACGATCTTCGAATGATCTTAATTTGCAGAAATTGAACCTATAAACCGAATAATACAGCCAAGATGTACAGAAAATAGTCACACGTTATAAACTAACAGGTCACATAGGTAAAATAACGATGAATTAACAAGAAAACCATAGACCCAATGTTAGGAACATATTTTTTTCCACGTTTTCAATTATGGCCTGTTATATGGAAAGCGTAGTAAAAATGTTGTTATTGGTAAAATTGACAATAAAAATGTCTGAGTTTTGGTTGAAAGTTTTCCATATGGGTCATCTAAACACAAACTAAAGGAACAAAATCTTTGTAGAGTGAATTATAATGTTTTGATTATCAAATGGTCGCTAAATCATATGCGAAAATCACTAAAGTGTTTCTCAGCAGTTTTAGTATAGTTTGATTTATGAAATTGTTTGTTGGGTAGAGCGAATACAGCTGGAAACGCATTGAATCAGAAAATCAGAAAAAAAAATCGTACGAAGACAACATTTAATAACAAATCTGTCGAATGGGACGAACTTGCATCCATGAATAGACCCAATTTGGTGCTCATAGACCGACATTACATCCATATCCCTCGAAAGTTTCTGACTTTATAAAATGAGTTGTGTAACTTTTCGTGATACATACTACCAAATGGCATATTGAACATATCTAAGCAAGTGTATAACTAGTTAAATATCGCTTCCAGCTCAAATACTTTACGAGTTATGGTAAAAAATGTAATCGATTGTTGCATATTAGGCTGAGTCAAGGGACTCATACCCTATGTTGAAATTTAAATTACTGTGTAGTTAAAGACTACGCTAAACCACAGAGAACAGACATCCAAGCTGGAGTGCCCTCCGTGTGTAAATTTCTGTAACTGCTATTTTAAAATAACAGCTCTTTTCCTTTAGTGTTGGTGAATTGTATATTGATGGCGCCCCTTTATAATCTGTCGATTTTAGTTTGGTGATCCTAGACTAGGTAGCGCTGATATTTCAATGGTTTGCTTTCAAAAATTTACACAATAAATTGGGGAAAAAATGTTTGAGATGGGATGTCTGTTCTCTGTGTCTAAACTATGAATCAACATCAGAAAGAATAATGGATGAGCGATGGTGCTCGTAATTAGTAAACTGAATTAAAAATCCATCCGAATTTTCGGTCCTACCTACAATGAAAAATCTACAAATCTTCAATAATGAAAAATAATGCTAAAATCCAATGCTATGGATTGTACACTGAAAGTTATCGGCACTGACTTCGCAGAGCAAGTCCCATTCACCCATTCACAGCTCATTTTGGGTGGTATTCATACTAATCGAGTCGAAATGCACCAACCATGCCAGATTTGGCCTTTTGCATTCATAATGAGCTGCGGAAAATAGTGCACTTTCAAACGTTTTTGTGCACTTAATCCGTATCGTTCGAGGCGAGCTGTTTGTTCGCTTGTTCACAGATGATACTGACTAAAAGCACTCTTGAAATATGGCATTCAAACGAATAAACGATGAAGTAAATCCACTTCAAGTTTTACTTTGTGCTTCTTGCTAAATTCTATTGAAAGGAAAAAAAAAGCAAATACTTGAGAGATGGCGGGCAAAAAAAAGAACGACAAACAGAAACATGAAAAACTCGGGCCCAATTATAAGTTTACCGTTCAAGCAGCCACTCGAACAGGTAATAGCTCCCTTCTTCTAGGAACTAGGAGAAATCGACCTGTTCGGAAACTTTCAACTTTCATTTTTTCTTTCCTTTATTTTTTTTTATTATTATATTGGATGAACCGGATATTGGCATAGGTAGCGCTGGAGAGTTTCCGCAGTTTTCTCCTCAATGCCATCCAATGCAACGGAGCATTTGTGTTAGCACTCAACCGTGAACTTCCAATAAAGTTATCAATGAAATTTATACTCGTTGCTCAATGCAGATGTATATTTCGCGCTGGTGCGCACCGAAATTGTGAAACCATTGGAGGAGGTCAGCACCCTACTGAGAGAAACTTTTCATCGTTCCCACGGCAGCAATGTGACTGGGAGAAGCAGGATGACAACAACGAGCTTCGAATTACCGGAAAAAGGTTTATTTTGTGAGCACACTCGGGCCAGCATAGGCCTGTGCAGTGCACTGAGTTTTGTGAAACATTTGCAATCCCAATGTAATTATTTGAACCAGGAATTGCTATCTGCTCCCGTTTATTTAATGCAATGACTGAAGATAATGTTTCATGTGATCTAGGTTCACGTAATTTGACTGTTTGTTTGCATTGATTCTATATTGAAAACATCATTTACTAAAGTATGCGTTCCTTTGACTCATTTTTATTTCGATGGCAAAGGAAGTATATTTTTTTTTGATCGCAGCAAGCCGTGCTTTGAAAATGACGTGTTTTGCTTTTGCTGCGTCGTTTTCGCGTAAATAAAATTAAAAAATATTCCTTCATTCTACTAAAATAAATGGTGACATTACAGTTTTTCCGAGTGCTTTGCGTAGGACGTTGTAAATGGAACCCCTCTCATAGTATGTTATGGTTGTGTTTTTTGAGATGGATTGTTTTTTCCCATTTTTGTTTTTTTAGTGACCCGCTCCCGCATCCGACGAGCTTTCCAGCATCAGATAAGGAACATTGGTGAGGTCGTTTTATATTATCAAAAATATGCCTTAACTATATACACGCCAGGATCCAGAATTTCCATTTTTGATTCTGGAAGTGTGAAAACTCTTCACATATCCATATGATGTGTGAAGATTTTCATGCGTGGCTTATTGTATATGAAGATGATCTCAGATAAATTCTTGAATTCTTGAAATGGTTCGTTGGATTATGAATAGAGCTGTCACCTTCAATCTCCAGGGCACATAGTGATCACATCTAAATTACTGAAGAAATGCAGTGGAATTGAAGTTTCTTCCATAAAAGCACAGCCGGTCAGTGGGAGATTGATCGTAAAGACGCACGCACACACACACACACACACACACAAACGCGCGCGCGCGCGCTCACACACACAAAGGAACTATATTTTGTTTTCGCAAACATCAGAACTTGAATAGTTTAGTGTATTCTGCTTTGATAACCAGTAGCGTCACATCAGGCTCACATGGTGTTGATATTGATGAAAATGAAAAGTAAAATATTCATTTTAATTGACATGCTTTAATGAATATCATGGCATTAACCCTCTATGTTTTATTAGTATTCAGCAGTGTATGGGTGTTAAATTAAAATCTCATAAGAAATTAACTAAATCTTATTATCTTCTATAACTGATCAGCCAATAGCAGCCATATTGTGTCGGTAGAAATCCTTAAGGCCTAATAAAGAGTGTCAGAATCAACTTGCATCAATAGAAGAGATTCGGCAAAACTCACCCATTCAACCGATCGTATTCAAACTTTCAGAGAACAAAACATTCTATTTAACTTTCACCATGTTCATTTTATTCAATTTCTTAACCATACCCAAATGCACGAACCTTCCCTTTAACACTATTCATAAGATCTTTTACAACATTTGAACCAATTTTTTTTTGGTGTCGAAATCCACTTATTCTTCATATCTTTCCCCGATTTCACTTCCTTAGGATGTTCCGGAAGTGCTTGCTTCATGATGACTTAGTACTTCTAAATTGGCCACAGATTCGGTTGCGTTTGGGGGATTGAGATGCTTAGGTACGAAATTGACCTCCTTGGCATAGAACCACTCCAGAACATCTTTCGAGTAATGACATGAGGCTAAATTTTGCCAGAAAAGCGTAGGACCATCGTTCTCAGAAGTGGAAGTAAACGCTTTTGGAGGTTTTAGGCATACTAAACTTCTAAACTAAACATCAAACGAAGGTTTTGGCCCAGTGAGATAAAAATTTTGATTATATTTCAAATATAAGTCGGATTTTTGAGAAAAAAAAATGGTTTACGTCATTTTGCTTAATCATTTCATAAGTCAAAATGACAGCTTGTGCGTTACTAACGTCTGAGCGGTAAGCGATGTTTTTGGTTGACATTTTGCTAACATCAAGATGTTTCGTCAAGTTAGGAAACTGTAACGCTGATGCATTACATGGTTCCGTCATTTTGCTGGATAAAAATATACTAACGACAAGCGTAATTTCAAGAAAATGAAAATAGGGATGTTTCACTGTTTTTATCAAATATATTTTTAGCTTGAAATAATCAATTATTACTAATGTTATAAATTAAGAAAACTTATCACAAATTTTGCAACATTTTTTTATTCGTTTATTTTCTGTCAGCCTATTTCCTCACAGCGGTGACAACCACCGACGCCAGGAAGACAACATCACCACCTGGACCCAACATATTGCACTCATCAACACATGAGCCGGGACCAACGGCTTTACTTCCCCTTCCGAAAGAAGACGTGACCAGATTTTTTCGCCTCAGAAAAACCACCGACCCCGACTGGGATTGAACCCAGACCCACTGGGGGTGCCAGTGGGTAGCAGTCACGCTTACCACTACAACACCGGTGCCGGCATTTTGCAATTATATTTAATAAAAACAAAATCGTCTGTTGACATTTTGCGATGTACACCTATCTGAAAAATCAATTGATAATTGTCCACCTTAAGCTGCCAATTTTCGGGTGGAAAACCAGCCGAAAGGGACATGCAGACCGTGTTCTTGAAAGTTGCAACGCTCTGGTATACCAACCATTATTACATGCTGTGGATTTATGCTAATCGAGAACACTGCTTCACATACGCAAATACTATCAACCATCCTTCAACGACATGACAAAACACACACATTTACTTCACCTACGCATCCTGTTGAACTTTTCCATTAATCCCATTTCCTGATTCAATGCCTCCTGAGTTCCCTCCCCCTCTACCACAATTGCTTCATCGTAAATCCATTGTGTGCTTCCCCGTTTTCTCACGTCCATTTCATATGACAACACAACGTGAACAACGACTACTAACGCATTTGGTAGTTAAATTTCTTCGAAAAAAAATATTCCGGTCTGAGACGTCTGCTCTGTACATGCATCAACTGGGCAAATATCTAGCTAGCCTATCGGAAGAGACCATAGCATGTATTTTGACAACGGAAAATAGTTTTCTTCACGGTCATTGAAAGCGAACCGGAAATTTCCGAACTAAATTTTTTTTAAGGCTGAATTACTCATTAGACATGTTCACAAATTTCTAATTTTTTCGGAATCCTGATCAAATTAGGAGAAAATCAATACAAATTCCTTTTTTTTCTAGTGGAATAAAAATCTCTTGCAGCGGCACACAATCAAGAAGAATTTTTCCGCACTTTTTCAGTTACATCGATTCAATTTGACGTCACTATCGTGAGCCGTGCTTCTTCTCAACAAGCTCATTTTCCATCACCATAATAACGGTGAGTGTACCCGAACGTCGGGCACTCACTCTCCGACAGAATTTTCACCGCATCGCGCACGTGGTGGTCCTGCGAACGCATTCTCTAAAGAGCGCTGGGAGAACGTTCCGGTTTCCAAGAGTTTGAAGGACATTTGCTTCAAACCTTTTTTCTGCTGGTCAGTGAGTGGGTGATCAAAATAATGGAATTTTGGGTGTTGGCGGCAAGCTGAAGATTGCTCAGTAATGTTATTGAGTCTTGGGCTTGAACGCCGTAGAATCAGTTGACCGAAAATTCATTGGTCTTTTGATCTGAGCATGTATCGTTATACTTAACATCGGAAGTAGTACATTGTACACAGCCGCTATTTGCGTTACGGTCCTATATCGATGATTTGTGATATTATTTATCTTATCGGAATATGCTTTACGTTGCTTGCAGTCTAAATTGCAGACTCCATGTTTGCCCTTCTGCAGAAATTGCTAAGGTGAATATTGCCTTTTTATTTAAAATAATGACCCCAACTTGAATCATATCGTAGATTTTAAAAATCGTAGTTAAAAACGTGAGCAAATCTCTTTTAAATTCCACAAGAAAAATCTTATCCTTTGACAGATAGCCCTATTTCATCTGCAACTAAAACACTTCGTCAGTGTCGAGTGCTCGACTTTACCAGCGATGGTTTGAAAAAATGTTTCAGTTTTTTTTTTATTTTTTTTTATTATTAAAGTTTGTTAAGAAAAAAAAAAAAAAAAAAAAATTTCAATGATTTTCGTAATAAATGAAAATTTTCAATTTAAATTGGAGGCTTCGTGTCATCGTTGGAGACGAAATTCCGGCAAAAAATTTCAATGATTTTCGTAATAAATGAAAATTTTCAATTTAAATTCGAGGCTGTGTGTCATCGTTGGAGACGAAATTCCGGCAAAAAATTTCAATGATTTTCGTAATAAATGAAAATTTTCAATTTAAATTCGAGGCTGTGTGTTGGAGACGAAATTCCGGCAATCAATCAAGTAAATGTGCGGCATTTCATGTTCAGTCAAAGGGCATTACTCTGGGAAGTTTAGTTCATGGTCTTGGAGCGAGCACCTCAACTGCAGTACTGGTGATCTGGATGCACGATTTATACATTTATGTTTTGATATTTTGACAGGTTTCCAATCAAACGGCTCGACCTGGTGCATTTTCTCGTGATCGCGTTTGATTCAGTTAAAAAAAAGAAGAACGCACTGATTCCGAAAACAATTCCTTTTGTAGCCAAACATTGGTGGTTCGTGATGTGCAAATCGGTGAATCGTACCGGGCTGTCGCTAGGAAGTACAGTATCAGCAAAGCAGTGGTTGGGAAAATTCTTCTGAAACTGAATCCGATCGGATCAGTGGTGGATCGCCCTGGCAGGAGAACCCGAATGTACCTGATCGTGAGATCCAGGAAATCCTATCAGTTTCCAGTCGAACTGTTCGTCACCGTCACATTGCACAGGGATTGAATAGCAAAGTTACAAGGAAGTGCCCATTAGTCAACAAGACAAACGATGCCAAACGGCTTTAATTTGCTAAGGAGCATGTTGATTAGTCCCTATAGTTCTGGAAAATGATTATCTGAGCCGTTTAACCGGAAGCCGCGGGTTCCTGTGAGTTGCAAATCGGGTGAGAAGCTTCAGGAGCACCATATCTAAGGCACGGTGAAGCATGGAAAAGTGATGGTCTGGGATTGTTGTTCGTGGGATGGAGTAAGAAGCGTCATGAAAATTGACAGGAAGATGACGGCAGATTCGTGCATCAACATCCTGCGGAAAAATGTGGAGGTTTCCAGACGGGCGTCCAAGAGAAGTTCGTATTTCAGCAGGACAACGACCCGAAGCTTACTGCCAAGAAGACCAAGTCTTTCTTCCGGTCTTGTCGGATCAAACCACTGGAATGGCCTCCACAAAGCCCGGACCTCAATCCCATCGAGAATTTGTGGGCGATTCTCGATGCCAGGGTTGACAAAAAAATGCTTTTATTTTACTTTAATTTATGTTTTCTGGAGCCGAAATGAAGTGGGCACTTTATTTTGTCACTGATTTTTTTTTTTTTCAACACGAATTGATTTTTTTTTTTCTTCAAGTCAAACTCTTTTTTTTATTATTCCATAAGTGAAACTTGAAAAGAATATGAAAAATAAGATATCACAACAACTACAGTGTGTTTACTTTAATTTGAACCAAATAAATGAGAGAAATTAAAAAAATAAAGGTGGGCACTTTATTTTGCCTATCCGTGAAAAGTTGTCTTGTATTACAAATGAAAAGTCAGCACACTTTGTGACGGACCCCAACAGCATCCTTACTGTGGGTTTAAGTCGGACCAAATCAGCTCTCGGTTGTTTTTCAATAATCTTGTCTTCCCAACCAATAATCACTATCACACTTTCTAAGTCGTATGAGCGGCATCTTTTTTACTGTTGGTGAAAATAGGTCCCGATTGGATCATTAGCGTCACTGCTTTGTCTTCTCCAATTAAGAAACGCCACCATCACACCATAAGAGGGACTCCCAACTAAGCGGCTGTTGATGTGGATCGGTTCAAATGGGCTCTTATGCGTTACTTGTATCTTGTCTTCCCAATGAATATCCTCCATCACAATATGTGAGTGGCCCAGCTGTATCCTTTCTGTTGGTTTAAATCAGCTCTTGGACGTTTTAAATAGATTTTCCGTTCCAATCAAAATTACCTTGTGTGCCCAATAAAAACTCACCAGCACAGTTTGTGAGACGTCGATATGTGCAGAGACTTGGAAGGTAACATTCACACGGATGAGTATGAGGTGATCGAAAGGTGGAAGTAGTACTTTGACGATCACCGGAAAGGTGAAGTTACAGGAAATGTAGGTGGCACGGTAATAAATCTAGGAACACGCGCAGCAGGTGACAGGATTCCAACCCCAACCCTTCAAGAAGTTAAGGAGGAAATTGGTCGGTTACAAAACAACAAAGCTGCTGGTATTGAGCAACTTCCAAGCGAGCTATTAAAATACGATGGCAAAATACTGGCAATGGCGCTGCACTGGGTAATTACCAAGTTTTGGGAGGAAGAGCATTTTTTGGAGGATTGGATGGATGGTATTGAGTGTCCCATCTATAAAAAGGGTGACAAACTGGATTGCTGTAACTATCAAGCAATTACGCTTCTGAGCGCCGTCTACATGTTCCTCTCCCAAATTTTATGCCACCGTCCGTCACCAATTGCTAAGGAGCTCGTGGGAATCACAATCGATCAAGACCAGCTATAACAGATCAAGCACGAATATGGATTTCCAGAAAAACTGTCGCGGTAGGTCAAAGCACCGATGTATCGAGTGATGTGTGCCATCCGAGTCTCAGGGGCACTCTTGAGTCCCTTCGAATATCGGACAGGGTTACGGCAAGATGATGGATTGTCGTGTTTGTAATTTAGCAGTACATTGGAGGGTGTGATTCGAAGAGCGGGGTACGATTTTTAGGAAGTCTGTCCAATGTTTTGGCTTCGCCGACGACGTTGTCAGAAACGTCCATCAGACGTGTAAGAAACGTACATCAGACTTAAAGCTGTAGACAGTAGGATTGGGCCTGTTGACAAAATTAATTAGGGGAAGAGGCTCAAGAGAAGACATTGATAGCCTCTCATTCAGAGTTCAGATTGGCGGTGATGAAATCAAGACGGTAGACGAATTCATGTATCTGAGCTCATTGGTAATCGCCGATAACGACACCAGCAGAGAGATAGAACGGCGCATTATGGCTGGCAATTGTAACTAAGACAAAGTTCACAGAACAACGAAGTTGACTATTTGCTAGAAACTAATTAGACTGGTAGTCCTCCATGGCCACGAAGCATGGACATTTTTCGTAGAGGACCATTGCGCTTCTGGTGTTTTCGAACGGAATATGTTGCGTGCGATCTACGTTGGAGTGTACATGGAAGACTGAATATGGAGGAGGCATATGAAGCCCGAATTGCATCAGTTGCTGGGAGAACCTCTCATAGTTCACAACGCCAAAATCGGTCGGCTACGGTGGGCTTGGTATGTCGTAAGAACGTCGAACGACAGCCCAGTTTAATTGATTCTCGATAACGATCCAACGGGTACAAGAAGAAGATGCGCGGAACGAGCAAGGTGGATCCATCATGTAGAAGGCGACCTTCGGACCCTTCGCAGGCTGCGAGGCTAGCAAAGTGCAGCATTTGACCGAATAGAATGGAGCCAACTTCTATATACAGCAGAAGTCATCCCGGCCCACCCCTGGTAAGGAATTTACTTTGTGAGATGTCTCAGCAGCATCCTTACCGTTAATATAAACTGTTCAAATCGACTCACAAGGACTATTTTAAATTATCTTGTCTTCCCAATGAAAACCCACTATCACACTTTGTGAGTGGCCCCAACTGTATCCTTACGGTTGTTTTAAATCGGACGTTTTTAACCTTGCCTTTCCTATCAAAAACCACCATCCCACTTTGTGTATGGCCCCAAAAGCTTGGTTTATTAAAACCAACTAAATGGAGACTGGTCTTAAAACAAAGATAACCAAGATTTCAGCATATCATTTACCCAAAGGAACCCTGCTGCCAACCCAACACATTCTTTCCTTTTCTTTATTTGACCTGCACTATACAGTTCTGAAAAAAAGTGTGACTTTCTGTTCAATATCATGCACATAAATGGAGCGTCACAAAACATCCACATTTAAATTATAAATCGTGTAATGTTCTGGGACATTCCAAACATTTCCGATAATGTTGTATGCAAAAGCTCGACTTTGTTAGAACTATTCCATACAAGTTGCTGCTTAGTGTGGAATGAAATAAAATTTCACAGGCTCTGATATTTAAATCAGAATGAAGATTCAGATTTTTTTCTGTGTAGAGTAGGGTTGGCGCGGATATTGCCTTAATTTAGGATCACCAGGCTTTAAACATTGAGGATGTATGTTAGTTCCAAGCGCAATCTGTTGGTTCTCTGTGTACATACAGCTGTTTTTGCAATGACAAAAAAGCAATTTCGGGCTTTTTATACTCGTTTTATGCTCGTAATATATTAACTTTTATTGTTACGATTGTATAAATCGAAGAGAAATGTTACGCGTTTGTCAAAATTCATTTTTTTTCTGTTCATGCTATAATCAATAAATTGGAGGCACAATCTCTTTTTATTAACTTGTGCGAGTAACGTTTTTTTAAGTTAGGCGTAAATTGTTTTGAAATTTCAGGTCATTTATTTCCGAACTTGTACTTTACTGGCCATTTCAAGTTTATATGCACAGAAAAAAATAATGAATTTTAACAAACGCGTGAAATTTCCCCTCATTTAATTGCAAGCCAAACCAAGTGTAATTGTACGTAACGTACAACATACAACATTGTTTGCAATCGTATATACTACAGACCTGATTCCAGCGAAATCTGACTGAAACGTACATGAAAGATCCCAATAATTAATGCCAAATCTAGCATTCTCTTTATGTGCATAATATAACGCAGAAAATTAAATGTTTCTTCAAAACTATGTGCATAATACATGTGTTTCTTTTTCCTATTAATCATCAACAATTCATACAATACGAAAATAACAATTTCATATATCTAATAGTAGAGATACACCAACGTCTCTGCTTTTATAAACTGCGACGTATCTGAAATGACACAAGTGAAAAACAGTACACTCAGGCAAATAAACTTAAGAAAATCAACTTATGAACGATGCTTTGGAATTTTATAAGCCTGACTTATGAATGCATTTGGTTTTACACGACGTTGTACTTGACGCCTTTAAGCTTTCATGTTTATAGGTACTAGTGGTTAAGTCACTGGACCCATATCCTTTTAACGTTCTAGGTTCGAATCCCCAGGTTTCGCCATATTTTTATTTTTTCAACATCATTATGTTTCCTAAGGCAAATTAATTAAATTTATATGGATTTATTGTAGCAAATAAAATGGCGTAACTGTACATTATATAGAACATCGACAAAGATTTTTCATTAGGGTCTAACTGAGAAACGTAAACAATGGCTTCCCCCGTAAATTACTCGTGGCACAAAGGCTTCCCATGTAAGCCTCCAATTCTATCGGATAGGTAAACTCTTTCTCTTCTAAATGACCGTGATGGATTAGGCGAACTTTCAATGACAAGATAATCGCGGAAAAAGCTTTTGTTTACGTTTGTCAGTTAGGCCCTAATGAAAAATCTTTGTCGAAATGTGGTTTCAATTGGTAAAAAAAAAAACATTTCACATAACTTTCATTAAGTTCAGCCTTTTACTTACATAGAGAAGTAACAGATTGATAACATCAAATAGCACTGTTGCAAGCATCTGGATATTGTTTCCACAATTTCGCATTATGATTCTAATGTGAGAATTATTAGAACCTGATTCAGAAACGATTCATTGGACCGAAGGTCAAGCGACACAAGGATTCTCCCTAGTTTCCATCTCGTCCTCGGTTCACATGTTGTTTTATACAGCTGTTCACCATACTTTGTCATCTTGTTTCAATTTGTTGAATAAATAAATATTCATACGAATAGCACGCAAAACGTAAAACCCATCATTGGTGTCACGTACTCCATACTTCATTCCACAACTGTCACTCTAGTTCAAATCTGAGGTCACACACAACATGTGTGTATGTGTAGGTAAACAAAAGCATCCATTCGACCAGACCTACACTGTTTGTATGTAGCAAACCACTCGAAATGAATTTAATCCAGCAGGGTGTGATTGAACATATCTACAACACCTATGAATTACTCTATGCCTGTCTGGCTGTCTATCTAGGAGGAAAAATCAATTATTTTTCTATCACCATCGTACATGGTCTCTTTTAAATGTTAGAAATTGTCTCTTACTAACCTAGTGATGATAATTGTATGGTCATTTAGAATTCCGGTAGTAGACGAAAACTCCCCATGATAGTCAGATCGTTTGAAAAATATCACCAATTATGTTGAAAAACAGATGAGCGAAAACTCAATAAGACTGGAATCAACCATGAATAATTGTCGTGGTAGTGCTGTTTGCCATTCTACTGACTGTAATAATGTTGAAATATTTATCTTCCAGCTTTTTTTTACATTAAAAGAGTTTATATCTTTGATTGTGGAGTAATTCTTAGAAGAATTAATTGAATATTTAGTTGAACTGAATGATCTCTTTTTATTGCTAAGTCTTATTCAATGATAAACGTACAACCGAGAATAATCGCTGTTTAAAAAATATTTCAATAGATCCACTCTCCTTCTGATGTCTAGACGGCTGGAACTTATGTATGTAACTAGATAGCACACAACGAGATCCTTGAATTTCTTTTTTTTTTTTTTTTTTTTTAAAGACCGTGCAAATTCGTAGTTGCTACTCCCTTACTGACAGAACTAGTGGAATTGCACAGAGAACCACATAGATGGAGCTTGGGAGTAAGCTTTACATCTTCAATGTACAAGTTCACTAATTCTATTTATAGATCAGTACCGGCGCCGGCCACGTCCTCACGGTCTTTTGGGGAAGGGGGAAGGATGATTTTAGTTTGACAATCGTTGTTATTAGAGACCGTGAACACCACTGCATCTCTACAATTGCCAAGGGAAGGATAGTTGTGTTAGTGAGGCAGGTTATTTTTAGATAATGGATGCACTGTGGTAAGTGATGCGATCAATGAAAGAAAGCGCAGTAGACTGCTTTTTATTTTAAATCTAGTGGTGATAGAAAGAGGCAAGTGAAAAATGGCAAGGAAGGGGACGGGCCTGGGATTGAACTCCCGACAATCTGCTCAGTAAGCAGAAAGGGTAACCACTGAGCTACCCAGCCGCGTCCACAACGAGATCCTTGAATTTCTTCTCAGAATCTTAAATCCATCCAGAGTGATACCGATGGTATCAACTGAAAATATTTTTGCCCAATTTCAATTATTCTGCAACCGGCTGCTGCAGCTGATTGCCTCATCTTTGTTTCCATTTCCATAGTCCGTAAATTGCGTCCGATGGAAAATAAAAAAGAAAGTGAAAGAAACATTCAGCCAGAGCTAGCAACGGCTTCGACACGTTTCTGATTTGAGGATTCGAATGTTACAACATGCCATTTTGATCAAATTGGTACTGATTGGATAATGGTTTATTTAGGTGGCGTCCATAAACAATGACAAAAACTTATAGAAAAGAGACCGTCTTCTCAGGGTTAAACATGTTACTCAGTGAAAAGCGAATGCACAGGGAGAGGGGTTTGGAAATAAACTTACTTGTTCGGAAGATGAACAATATAAACATGCCAAATTTTGCTGGAAAAAAATAATGTTATAACATAATGAAATAATATTTTAAATGCTTCAATTCTTTTATAACCTAGTTTTTTTTTTGTGGTATTCATATTTCAGATTATTTCGAATTTATTTTTCTGCAGAATCAACCAAATTTCTTTCTATTGAGCCTGCAATAAACAATTTATCAATTTGCTGATCAATTTGTTATTAACGAGCAAAGAAAAATTTCATTATATCGTTTATATCGTTTCGTAATCTTTAGAAGCTGCCTAGTCAGAGTGACCATTGTACCAAGGTGGAAAAGCAATCAAGAAACATTAACGTTGTTCCTGTTTGGCCTGGCAGGATTTCTTTTTCCACCTTTGCATATTTTTCTGCCGGCCTAACCTTGCGCTACAAAACAGAAAAAAAAACATCAGTTGATTGTAATACAAACTTCGGAAACTAAATTATAGTAGCTGCAAACGAATCACAGCAACTCAAGACCCTTGATTTTACCTAAAGGAAAAAAGCTTGGTACAAATTCTAAACTGTTTATCAATCGGTATCGGTAAAAATAAACTGTGAAGAACTTGTCACATATTTTGAGAAACCTATTGCTGTAGTAGAAAAACAGCGAATAATTTATAACAAGAGCTTATTTTTGTAAACTTTTCAAACGTGAATATATGAGGATGGTCTAAAGAGGATTATTACCAAATTCTCTATGATTTAAAAAAACAATTGAAATCATATTACATTATCTTAACACATTTTATGGTACAATTTTTTGTGATTTGAAAAAAAAAATACACTAAAATTTGATCTTCAAGAACAAATTTCTATCTTGATGATTTCACCAAACTCTTTGTTTTTACATACAGTTATGTGTTAAGAAAATGAAAGAAAACAATATATATTGTTTTCGAAAAAATATTTTTTTATCTCAGTGTATACTTTTTGCAAGCTTCATAAATAGGGCTACAACATAAGGGTAAGACATCTTCTGATATCGACATCATATGGTATTGTATTATCGTTTATACCAAGATTGAAATTATTACATAACACTAGTCGGCAAAATCGGAACTTTTTTCGCTCCCGTCAACATTTCTGGTTGGATTTTTTAGATTTTGCTACGCTGAATCTAAATATGGGCTCAGAAATGCTGTAACATGTCCAGTTTTTGAGAAAAATGTTATTTAAACTCACAAAAACACGTACTTCCGTAGTAATATGATCTACCTAAGCAACAACCAGAATATTGGCTCTGCCCTTTGCAAGTTGGACTTGGATTTTATGAAATGGACCTCCCTGGATCCATTCGTGAACACAGACTTTTCGCAACACGTAAGATTAATGAAATAAACCGGGTTTTCATTCACAATATTACGAATTTTCATGAAAATCAAGATTTCCTATTTTGAAAACATGAATTTTCGCTCCGCCCTTTGAATGTTGGGTTTGGATTTTATGAAATAAACCTCCCTGAATCCATTCGTGAACACAGATTTTTCGTAACACGTAAGATTGAAGAAAGAAACCGGGTTTTCATTCACAAAATTACGAATTTTCATGAAAATCAAGATTTCCTATTTTGAAAACATGAATTTTCGCTCCGCCCTTTGAATGTTGGGTTTGGATTTTATGAAATAAACCTCCCTGAATCCATTCGTTATCACAGATTTTTCGTAACACGTAAGATTAATGAAATAAACCGGGATTTCATTCACAAAATTACGAATTTTCATAAAAATCAAGATTTTCTATTTTGAAAACATGAATTTCAGCTCCACCCTTTGAATGTTGGGCTTGGATTTTATGAAATGGACCTCCTTGAATTCATTCGTGAACACGGATTTTTCGTAACACGTAAGGTTGATGTAAAAACCGGGTTTACATTAACAAAATTACGAGTTTTCATGAAAATCAAGACCAGTCCATTAATTACGTCGCTCAAAAATACAGATTTTTAACCCCCTCCTTTCTTTATTTGTTTGTATGGAGTTTTGAAAAATTTTGTATGCATCGTCACTTTTTAAACCCAACTCGTGACTTTGGCGTATGGGGTATGGATGTTAACCTCTACGCCGGGGTCACCCCCATACCACCATTAAACTGCCTCTCAACCCCAAGCTATCAGTTAAATGGAAATTTTAACGGAAATCTTAACGATAGCGCCAATGTTCCGTCGTCAGTAACGTATCCAGTCCTCAAAGTGACACGAAAAACCGTGACACATGTAAATTCACGCTGAAAAACTAACTCACAGATAATATTTCAGCTCAATAAACTTACCGAAAAGTGAATCGCTAGTTTCCAGCATCCGCAGAATGATTTTATTCGTGCTCGATAGAAAGGTTGACATTAAAACTAAAATTTGTTAGCTATTTATGTTAACTGCTAATTAATAATGGAACTGTAAGTGTGAGCAAACTATAAAAGTCAAAAATTTAACATTATACTGAGCACAAATATAACAGTACATCATCACATTCGAAGCGTAGCATACTTCAAGTTTAGCTAGTGCCCTTTCACGAAGGGACTTGATGTGTTGTGTTGGTGCATCATTCGAACCTGAAGATTGAAGAGGCGGTTCAGTCTATCCTCGAAAGTTTTCACTGCTTTCCCAAAACATTAGTGGGTTCACGGCGCCGGATTTGATTTTACTTTTTGGTCGATTCTCAAAACAGCAACGAAGAAAATCCTTCGATGACCGGTAAAGCTCGTACTCAAACAACCGATCTGCATGAAAATCAGGCAACGGTCTTAATGCCTTGTCCGTAATTGTACGCGCATTGCATAATATTCTGTTGATATCGCCTCCACATTGTACTGATTCAGGTTTTGTTGGGAATCCGGTGTCTGATGCGGGTTTTTAAAATCGTTAACGTTCAACGTCTGTTCCGTTAACGTAGGCCATGTGCCGTATTGCATATTTCCATATCAGACATTAACGTCACATATCGCACAGACGTTAACATTTAACAACCCTGGTCTGATAGATAGTCCGTAAAGGCTTTATATTGCCAAGCAAAGGACCGAGTTTTAGTTGGAGGTTTTCTCAAACTCCCTGTGCTTAGATTTTTTTTTTGTAACAGAGCATATTAATTTATAGATCGACGTTATCCTCGAATGTTTTTAATCAGTTTAAAGTGTTCATTTAAATCTGATGATCAACTATGATTGAGAATTGATTCCACTTGAGCAGTGGAAAGTGAAATGCAAGATCGATTATTCCTTCGAAAGTTGTTCCAAATAGTGATGCAATCGGTACAACCGTTTATCCATCCATTGATCCGAATAAAAACCGTTGTTTGCCAAAGAAAAACAGCCACCCATCCAATGTTGTGGATGCTACGGTGAGTGGTAAAACTGTGCTTTATTCCGCTGAAATTTCTCAATGAAGGTACATTATTTTCACTAGAATGATTTCTTGAAAATTTCACGAAGAGCGGCAAACTTCACGGATGAAATGATTCTCTTTTTTATTAAAAGTTCTACGCTAATTGTGTTGTTATGAACTAGTGTCTTCGCTTGTTTGAGCTATAGATGTATTTGGAATATACAAATGGAACATCTCCCATTTTGGACGGCATGAATAGATAGTTGTCAAAAGGCATTAGAAAAATAGTTGTATTCAATGTAAAATTATAGCAATGCGAAAAAAAGAGGTGGGTTATATCAGGGATATAACCGTGTGGTTCACATAGGACCGCGTTGATGTATAGTATTAATTCTATCATCTAGTTTCTACATATCATAACACATATGGTTGGTAAATATTAGAATTTTTATTATTTGCTTTGCCCCTTCCTTTCTTATGAAGATTTTTACAAAACGAGCCATTGCTCTTTCAGTTCAGTTTAATGAAAAAAAAATCAGTTCGGATTTAAGGAAAAATCTCTTACCACTCTCGACTGAATGCCTCAAACAATTCAAAATGAACTATTTTTAATAATATTCAAAGGTTTTTTGACGTAGGACTACGTCTGTGTTATCAATACTGGGGTACACGTTCGAATTGCGAAAATTTGGAGCGTCACGAAAAATATATAGGTTTGAACGTTAATAACTAAGTCATTCCACGATTGATTTCCAAAATGTTTGCACCAATCGATCGGGACATTTTGTACGCATCGATGCAACTAATAAAATTAATGCAAATATGAAGTGATGTCTTATAATATCGATTTTTCATAGTAAATTTACCAAATACACAGTACTTTCCGCGCAAGACTTCATATTTAAGTAAGGAACGTCTCCTAGGCAGCCATGAATGTTATATAACGGGTACACCTTCGCATTTTGATTTAGTTTTCCGGCGGTCGTGGAGCTGTGCAGAGTAGGATCTGCAGTTGGATCGTAGTTGGCGGCAGCACTGGCGAGCAGTCGTTGCCCAGTGAGGCGTTGGTGCAGTTGGCTATTGTTGCCGATGCTCCCGTCATTCTTGCTGCGAGAGACATGGCTGCTGAAGTCTACTAGTTGGCAGGAAAAAGCCGCCCGTGACAACTAGACAAGAATGAATCATCCCACGTCACCTGCAGATGGCCACCTGCAATGAAGAGGAGATGAACCAAGAAAGAAAGTCCAAGTTCAATCGCGAACTGTTCCTCCCCCGTCAAATAAATCCGTCCTTTTCAAGACGACCAAATTAGTTTGCCAACTAAAGAGTTTATTTGGTTGAAATTTTCTCTTGTGCTGTTTGAAATTAATTTCAATTACCGCGCCCCGGCTGAACATAGCATTCATTAAACGCCGCGTCCCGTAGTAAATGACAAAGAAAGTTGAACAACCAACGAACGGAATTCGAGCCGAATTCCTTCAGACCGACCATGTTGAGTTCGTTGTAGTTCCTAGCTATGCATACCGGATTAGTTGCTGATGGTGGCAAGCAAATTAGGCCTTCGTTGGTACCGCCTTCTTTCGTGCACTAGCATCTGACGCCTTTACCTAATAGCTCTTAGCAGAACATTTTGATTCAGTCTTACGTCAGTCGTTAAGCTGTGCAGTGGTCTTAGGATCGCAGTTGGCGGCGGCGAGCAGTCGTTGCCCAGAGAGGCGTTGGTGCAGTTGGCTGTTTTTGCCGATGCTCCCGCCAACCTCGCTGCAAGAAACATGGCTGCTGAAGCCAACGAGTTGGCGGGAAAAAGCCGCCCGTGACAACGAGACAAGAATCAATCATCCCACGAGATGAACCAAGAAAGAAAGCCCAAGTTCAATAGCGAACTGTTTCTCCCCCGTCAACTTAATCCGTCCTTTTCAGGACGACCAAATCAGTTTGCCAACTAAAGAGTTCGTTTGGATGAATTTTTCTCTTGGGCTGTTTGAAATTTCCATTACCGCGCCCCAGCTGAACATGGCATTGCTTTAAGCGCCGCGTCCCGGAGTAAATGGCAACGCGCGTTGGACAACCAACGAACCAACAGATCCATAACTATCTTCTACGCGTTAGAGATAGTGGCCCTCTCAACCATCGTAGAAAATACAACCGGGGCCGTATCATACCTAAGAGCCACCAAATGCTTTCTAAAGAGTGTACAATAGAATTTTCTTTGCCCCTTTCAGGACTGACTTAAATCAATTAGCGGATGACCCTGACGTGTATGGGAATTCGATTGCTGCGTAGTCCTAC
Organism: Aedes koreicus; assembly: GCA_024533555.2. Lineage (NCBI taxonomy): Eukaryota > Metazoa > Arthropoda > Insecta > Diptera > Culicidae > Aedes > Aedes koreicus. Next base: position 57,045 of record JAHHFK020006078.1, read on the forward strand.
GTCACCTTTGCGCACAACCCCACTGGGCTGTACCTTGTAGTTTTTAGAAATAACCTCTTGCACACGTCTTAGCATAGAAGTTATGAGCGCTTTCAATTCATTGGGATCAAGTTTACACCATTCATCCTGAATCGCTAACTTTAATTCTTTCACCGTGTCATACTTTCTTCCTTGGCCATAAACTTTGCGAGAAAGGAAGCCCCAAACATTCTCGATTGGATTTAAATCGCGACTGCATGCCGGCCATTCCAGCACAGGGATGTTATGGAAGTCCAAGAAGTGTTTTGTTGCTCCCGATGCATGACAAGAAGCGTTATCCTGTTGAAAGATCATGTTCTCATCCATCTCATTGTCAGCTAATGGAATAAGAACTTCCTCCAGAAGCTGGCAATACATTTCCGAGTTCATCCGTGTTGAAATAAAACAAACGGGTGTCTTTGCTGATACGCTAAATCCTGCCCAAATCATAACGGTACCTCCACCAAAATTCCTTTTTTCTTTAGTTGGCCTGTTTTGCCTGAAACCATCCGGCCCATCTAGTTTGAACTTCTTTTCATCACTGAACACCGCATTAGACCACTCATCCTCCCAAAACTGGTATTTTTCAGCAAAGGCAAAACGGGCCTTCTTATGACGATCAAGAAGTTTTGGTGTAGGTGCCGTTTTCCTAAAGGAAAAATTGGGATCTACACTCAAAATGAGAGATTCATTTCGGCTTTGATGGCACTAGGACATAGCCTTTGATGGACTTTCAATACATATTCATTGATATGCGTGTTGCTCAAGTTATTCTCACTGAGAGAATGAAACCATTGAAATCATTTTATCGTTATATTTATTTCCAGCACTGTATTATCACATTTTATTTTATTTTTATCAAATAGTTTAATCTCGTTTTCACCATACAACCTCTACATTAACACATATTGTTAATGTATGCCATAGTGTCATTGGAAAGTTTGTTATTGTCTGCACTTGGTCTGGACTACATACTAACTTTTTGGCATGGGGGATTACAAAAATTTTGTTCGTGAAAATTGCCATTTTTTTGTTATATGTGATTTTCCCCCCCCTCTCTTGTTTTTTTTTTTTTTTTTTTTTTTTTGTTTTTGGGGGTTAATAAGGGGGGTAATGTAGTAAAAAAAAAGGAGGTGGTTGTTAAAAAAAAAAAAAAAAAAAAAAAAAAAGAGGGGGGGGGGGGGGTGGGGGGAGGGGGGGGTGGAAAAATTGGTTTTTTTGTGTTTTTTGTTTATTAGGGTGAATTGTGGTTGTGTTTTTTCCCAAGTAACAAATTCAATTTTAAGGTACACTTGAAGAAGTTCTCAAGACTCATTTGATAAAACCACGCATAAAACTAGATATTCTACATTACATCGATAAAACAGCCATAAAACCCTCATAAGTTCAAAAAGGCCCATACTACAGGAGGTTCTCAAGACTATTTCCCAAGATTCGCTTAAAACTTGATAGTTTTATCTGTACATACTTGTAATGACATGCAGGACATGCTTAAAACTATGATAAAACTACCACAAGTTTTGGTAGTTTTATGATTTTCCTCTTTAAGAACACTTCCAGTCCGTCACAAATATGTTTCAAAGATTCCATTTTTGGATTCGTTCTGCTGAATGGGGACTTTTTTAAGAGAAAAAAAAACATCGATATACATATGACGTTTCTTTTCCAAAGTGGATACGTATGCAAATTCATTGTAAAATTGACCATAAATGCATGAGTTTTTTTGCCTGCAATTGATAAATTTTTCATGCGACGTTCAGTTTATTGGTGTTTTATAACATAAAAGTTCGAAAATTTTAATGCGCCACGGAATCATTGCTAGAACATTGATTTATTTGAAAAATAAAAAATACTTGACAAATCAACAATTAGGTGACAAGGCTGATAAATTGTTAGATCTTGAATAAATTGTGTCTACAATCCATTTTAAGTTTCAAAATGTATTTTAAACAGCAGAAATTGTTCGTAGCATTGGAAAAACGAGAGTTTTGTTGCATATATATGAAAATGGCTACCATTCGGAGGGAATCCAGAATAGCCACGCTCGCCATTTTTTCAGTGGTTTTATCTAAAACTACCATAAAACGCATATAAAACTAATATTTCTTGCACAAGACTAACAAGATTTTTTTAGGAGTGCGATAAGTTCATCTTTACTTGTTCTATTCTTGAATAAGAGGAGTAACGCTTGAATAAAACTTGTTTGAATTACTCAAGGCAAACAAGTCTTTCGTAAGATAGCCATAAAATCATTGTGGAGAAGGCACATCATAAACAAAGAAAATGTGAACGTTCAAATCAAAAGTGCCTATGCATAGTTGTTGTTCATAATTACGGCTTATAATTTGTTGTTTTTCATCACCAGCGTAAGGCGATTAAAACATTAAAAAAAAACTCTAACTTGAATATGCTAACAATGGATTTGGGAAGAAGAACAGATAATAATATCATAGACTAACTCTAAGACCAGTAGGTCCCGAACAAATACGATTTTTTTCTTGGCTCAGTCAGTACTAGCACATCGGTCCCAAGCTCGGTCCCAAGCTCAATGATTCGCCCCTAACAACGTAGCTCACACCAACACATTCTCAAATGTTGTGTCAAAATAACATAGTGAATCAAAACAACAACCAAGATACTAGTACCGCAAGGTACCGAAAAGCGCAAGAATTATTGCAAGGTGCAGAATGCAAGGTATACTTCGGACCTAGGGGTTCTACAACAGTGAACCAATTTCAAATCGCTAGTTGCACATTGATTGTTGATAATATTGCGTCGATGGCTGAAACATCAGTTGAGCGAAAGATGATTTTTCTCTTGATCTGTACGCTGAACCTAGCTTTGGAAGAAGTGCACTGTGTAGTGGATCACTAAGCGATTCCAGCGCAGTACTTCCGACTTTGGTTTAAACGTGCGGATCATGGGAAAAATCGATTTTCGCTCAGGTGATATATACTAATTTTTACTTGCAACGAGTATAAATATTGTGTAGCCTATTGGGAACGGAAATGCACGACTCGGGAGAATTCAACATTAACATAACATTTGACAATCGTAGTGCACATTAAACCTTACGTCAAAAGTACTGCGCTGTATTTCCACGGTGGTGCGCCACATAACGCACTACCTGAGACGTTAGGTTTAACTAGCACAATTGGCATAAAATCAAATATCATGAGTTATGCATTTCGGTTTTCAACTGGCGACACATTGCACCATTTTATTTTATTCGTTTTACGCATAACGCATAGACCCTTTTGATAAGTTAGTCTCAGTAAGCTGCGAATCCAATGGAATGGTAAAAAAAAAATTGTCGTTGGTGGCTGAGATGAAGGAGTGTTCAATATATTGAATAGGTTTTTATTGAATTTCCGCTTGAACGATCCGCTGGTTTTTAATTTCTTCCACCTGTGGGCGTCCATTGTGACAGTTTGTTTATTTTTCACATAATGTTCTTTCTCAAGAATATGTGCTCTTATTTAAAATCAAATGGTTCTAAGAGAGTTTTATGGCAGCATTTCCAAGATACATTCATCTTAAAGAAGAATGTCATAAAACTTTTACAAAACTTTTATCAGGTTTTATGCAAGTTGCGAAACGATGTCTTGAGAGGGGGATCAAGTATCTTATAAAACTACTGATAAGGTGAATTACACTTATAAATGATGTAGTTTTATGGAGGTTTCTTCAAGTGTTCTTTAATCACTCTTGAGAACTGGTAATGAATTAAAACCACCTTAACTTGGAAAATGCCCTGATAAAACCGGATGAACTCCATAATGCTCTGATAAAACTACCATAAAACATGAATAAAACCAATATGCATTTGAATTGCTACTTGGGTATAATTCTCTAGAGAGTTGCATTTTCTGGAAAAACTATTGAATATGTCAAAAAAGGGGAAAAAACCTTTTTCTTTCGAATATTTACCTTTTTTTTTTTTTTTTCCTTAAAAGACAATAAATTTCTTATAACGTTAGCGTTTACAACTTTTTTTCTATGAACTCTCTATTTTTTACAAATTTTTGAAAACTGGAATTTGTTCTACTCTTGGCTCCAAAAAGTCCCCTCGAACGAATATGAGGCTTTTCGGACAACCCTACGAAATGAACACTCAATGCAAATGTCCATAAGGTGGTCTTTCCGTAGGATTGTACAAAGAGCCTCATAAAGGTTGTCCACGTTAACATTGCAACATTAATAAATAGCTGTAACTTTTTAACCAAGTTTGCAAATAACATTGCCTTTTCAGGGAAGGAACCTTAATCTATTCTCAAACCGCGAACATTTTTATGAAGCTCTGAGAGTCCTTTCATCTGAGTTACTCTGACATTTCATCTGAGAGCTTCGTTTAGCAAAGATAGACTGCAGCACAATCTTAGTGGCAAAATCTAGAACTAATATTATAATGTCAAAAGACGAAAAATGGAATAACGAGAAACATTGCCGAAAGCAGCAACTCTGTGGCGCTTCTTGTGGATAAAATAAACGGTAGCACCATCTCTGAAGCAAGATCTGGAACTAATCAGATAATCTTACAAGACGACAAATGATATACTGAGAAACTTTGCCGAAGACGGCAACTCTTTAGAGCTTTATTTGGCAAAGATAGGCTACAGCGCCATCTCTGCGGTACGATCTGGAACTAATCCATTATTTCAAATATCTTCATTTTACATTTTCAACAACTTTCCTGAAGGTGGCAACTCTATATAGAGCTTCATTTGGCACAGATAGACTGCAGCGTAATCTTTGCGGTGCAATTTGGAACTAATATGACAGTAGCAAGTGACTACATTTTACATTTTCAACAACTTTACTCAGAACGACAACTCTCTAAGGCTTCATTTGACAAAGATAGACTATAGCACCATCTTTGCGGCCAAATCTGAAACTAATATGATAATGTCAAATGACTAAATTTTATATTACCAACAGCTTTGCCCAAGACGGCAACTCTCTAGAGCTCCTTTGGCGAAGATAGACTACAGCGCCATCTCTGCAGCACTATTTGGAACTAATATGATAACATTAAACGACGATTCCTTACACACTAAGAAACGTTGCTCAAGATGCCAATTTTCTACAATGAGTCTGAAATGTTTTATATGCATTTCTGTTAACACAGCTAAACTTAAACTCCCTTCCCTTTGTAGAAGATTCCCGGGGGACAATGTTACCGGAACCAGAATTTTGTTTTGTTTTTTTTTTGTTAAAATGCATTTTTGAGAGAGTTTAGGTAAAAATTTCTAAATTCTAGGAAGGGTTGACATCCAGGTCAAAATTGATCCTGATGTATTATGTGTCACTTATTTCGTACAACCAGCTTAAACTGATTTTAAAAAAAATGTTTTAAGCAAAAATTAAGAGTTCCGTAAAATATTAAAAGTCAAAAAATTTCAGCCCGATTGCTTTAAAAATAACAAAAGATAGCGTACATTGAAGTTGCGTCTTGGGTCAGAATTGACCCCAATATCTTACAAAAACTTATTTCAGACAAGTTGTTCATAATTTTTTTTTTTTTTACGTCGGCCTATTTCCTCACATGGTGACAATCACCGACGCCAGGGAGACGACTCTACCACCTGGACCCTACCTAACGACTCATGAATATGAGCCGGGACCAACGGCTTTACTTCCCTTCCAAAGGAAGACGTGACCAGATTTTTTCGCCTCAGAAAAACCACCGATGTAGGATTGAACCCAGACCCACTGGGGTGAGTTGTTCATAATTTGTACACTGAAAATATTTTATTTTTTTCAGAAATTCGCTTACCCTCGTTTTGTCAATGTTCACATGACTTATACATTGTAAGCAACATTCGTACTGTTTGTCATCAGCAAAATGCATACATTACACCTTATTCGTACAATGCCCGATATAAATGCATTCTATAGAGACCTCTTTTGTTGTACCCGAACGTGTTGGTGTTGCTGTTGTGGGAGCAAAATAAGCAAATGATTTTGCTCGAAATAAAATAAAAAGCGTCACACGCTTCGTGTCGAAAATTTTGACTTAATCTTCATTTATCTCTCCTTTTCACATGGGTCACCTTTGCCTAGAGAGATGAACCACGGAGTAGCAGCTTTTCTCAATAGGACAGGATCAATTCCCACATCAGCAACCTCTTTTTTCTTTTATCAACAAAATGGTCGTAGTTATGTGTATTCTTTCCGTACAATTAACGAATGTCCTTTTTTGAAAATTAAAATGCGTCGTTCTTTTGACAGCGCATGTGTTATTGCATACAAAGCCAGCTTCATGAATGGTACAAATCAAATTCGTTGCAGAAAACAACGAATAGATAGACGAATCAAACGATTGATTTCGTAGTATAAACTAAATTTTATTTTCAGTGTGATATTAATCTGGTCCTACTTCAACAATTCCGTCGTATCTTGGACACCCACCACCAGCTTTCATTTTGTGTTAAGCTGTTTGCCTTCAAAATGCTTGTATAATAAAAGAAATAAGAATTTCAGAACAAATCCTTCGTAATGGATGAGCTACCATGGATGTGAATTGGACCAAGCTGAATCAGATGTTGGATTCCCTCAACATCTTGATTAATTTGAGATGGCACTGCTAGGTACTACAGCTATCGTGTAGCTGCCCGTGCGCTAGCCAGAAACTGTTTTCTCAACACAACACCTCGGTTGAGGCATCAAATCAGAAACGATTATGTATTGATTGAAAAACAAAATAAAATGCACTAGCCCGCAGCAATTTAAATTGCTTCGTCTACCCTCTGTACGAAAATCTATCCTTACACAAGATAAACTATCAAGACCAAACTCACTATATAGGGGAACTGCCCCCATATTAATCTCATTGTTCCTATATTCATCCTACGATGAATCAAACAATTGGGCAGTTAAAGGATTAGTTAGTAATGTTTGTTGTAGTTATTTAACGTAAGCAAACATTATTAGAAAACGAAACCGATCCTTCAACTGCCCAACTCTTTGATTCATCGTAGGATGAATATAGGAACAATGAGATTAATATGGGGGCAGTTTCCCTACTTGAAAATGCAGACAACTCAATCAGTATTATACCATCGATTCAGGGAGTAATTCATAGGGGTGATCCGCTAAGTACCCTCCGTAATGAAGGATTTTTTTACAAAATCTGTGACAAACAATATCCATTACAGTGATGAGTGCAGGGGCGATGAAGTGTTTTTAAAACACAACACTTACCGTGGCGTACAAAATGGATGCTCCCTTAAGAAACCATCGTTGCTTACCAAGGTTAATTCGATGGGTATTTTCATTCCCCTCTAGCGACAGTTTCGTTAGCTCAGGAAAAACCCGCATTCTGCAGCAGTAACGTGCCAACGTCTCGAAACGGTAAATCTGTAATTTTGTCGAGTAATCGTACTTTGTCGCGCAAGAAAATGCAGCAACAACTCGAGCCGGCGTACCGGAAAGTAATTAAAACTCTTTCAATTGCAAAAGTTTCCTTTTTCGAAATTTATATAAAACATACAATATTCCTGCATCAAACGGCCCGGCATCGGAAAAGCATGCCTGCGTGCATGACAGGATAGACGGAATGCACTCGAGAAGTGGGTGAAACATGATGTGAGGGAAACTTTGCAAAGACCCGTGGGTAGAGTTTTGAAAAAAGTGGGACATATTAAATGCAAACTAATTGGAAACAGTCTGTTGAAATGGCAGGCGATTATACTCACAATCCTGATTGAAAGTCTTTATGACTATCTACCATTTAGATACTACTAAACGCTCAAATATATCCGGAGGGATTAAGCTCCTAAAGCTTGTAATTGGTCCTTGAAATGATCCTTGTAATTATGTTTTCTTAGCACAACACCCAACGAATATTCGAGGAATGGTTTAACACTCTATTATGCTAAGGGTCAACTGCTGTTTCTAAGCCACTCTATTGCGGACCATTGAATGCAAAACTGTCCCATGTGCGTTTTCATTATCAAACGGTTACAAATCATTCATAGCTAGTTGTGTGACATAGCGTTATTTTTAGAAACTAATTCAAAACGGGGTTTGGAAAATCATCAAAGCATGTTTTTCGCGCTTTGGTGCTTGTGCCAGATGTGCCATGACTGAAAGTATACGTATATTCAATGCCTGTCGGAAGCTGTTCGACCGAAATGGGTTAGAAGTAGTGACTATTATTTATCTTAAATAGAGTAACAACCATTTGCTGTAATTGTTATCGTGGTTGGCTTGGTAATGAACACGCTGCTGTTGGCCGTCGAGTGCTGGATTATTCCCTTGAATTGATAGTAAAGACTTGTGCTTACGTTTCAGCTGAAATGGCGTTGATTAACGCTGAATTGCTGGAAATGGCTTGTTGAATTATGTGTTTCTGTGATGAGGTGATGGAAATGGAATGTTTTTTTTTAATTGTTTGTTAATCCTTTTCAACCATTAAATTTTCGGTATCACCAAATAACTATCTTAACGAAAAAAAAAGCTAAAAAGCTAAACTGCCTTTCCATAATACCATAATGTCAATTTTGACACAGCAACTGTATTACTTGAGCCAAACCTCGCTCCAGCGTCTATTCGGAATTCACATAACAAGTCCAGCCTATTAAAGTCTTTTGATCTCCATTCCAAGAATTTACTCAAACGAAACATTGTACTTCAAAAACCATGTTTGTTCCAGTTGATCAACACAGGATGTCAATCAACCGGGAACGGCTATTAAATTCCACAATATATGATTTTTTGTAATCGGCTTAACAGATGTAAATTAACTTTCGACTACATGCGGAAATCAGCATGGTAACTGAGCTGCTTGTTCTAAATGGCCAAACAACTAACTATATGTAAACGGTGCTAAGCTCTTCCAACGGCGATTTCTCGTAAATGCAAATCAACTCAACCAAAATGTATTATTAATACGAACATAGAGGAACGTCTATCCTGTTTAATGCTGTTTTTGATTTCCACAGTTGGTTTGTGATTTTCTAGGAATGGGAATCGGCAGAGTTAAGTGTCGTGTACATATAATACAGGTATATCTGTAATGCTATATGAAGCTCGATTCAAAGTAAATCTGGACGCACGGTTTAATACACCACCGCGTCCCTGATGGATGGAACAAAAAAACGTTTGACAAGCATTTGTTGATGTTTTATTAACGAAGAAATTGATTTTCTTCGCATCTCAAAATTACGGATCAGGGAACTTGAGAAAAGAAAATTAATTATGCACAAACATCTAGAGAATCCTTCGTGGTCTGCCTCAAAAATAGCAAAAGTGTTAAAATTCCCAAAGTCAACGGGTGTGTCTTGTAATCAAACGTTACAAGGATACTCTGAGTGTGGATAGAGCACAGCGCATCTATCATAAAAGTGGCACTAGGGACAAAGAGCTGAGGAGAAAGGTGTTGAGGTACGTGAAAGGCAATCCAGGTGTCTCCATACGTGATTTGGCAAAGAAATACGATTCCAACTTTTCCACCGTGCGTAACATCCTTTCAAGAGAAGGATATAAGTCTTTTTGTGCCAGTAAACATCCGAATCGCTGCCTGAAAATTTAGTGGCCAAAAAGCGAGCACGATTACTATACGAACGAGTTTTGACGAACTTTGATGGCTGTATTTAAATGGATGACGAAACATATGTCAAAATGGATTATAAACAAATCCCCGGACGAAAATTTTAACTGGCAACTGGTCGTGGGGATGTCCCTTCCAGGCATAAATTTGCTTTTGCTGATAAGTTTGCTCGGAAACTAAAGATTTGGCAAGGAATCTGCAGTTGTGGCCTTAAAACCATGGTTTTCATCACATCTCACTCAATGAAGTCGAAGGTTTACATTAAAGAGTGTCTGAAAAAGCGGATTTTAACTTTCATTCGGCAACACAAGACCAACGTTATGTTTTGGCCGGATCTAGCCAGCTGCTACTACTCTAAGAAGGTACTAGAATGGTATGCTGCAAACAATGTTAACTTCGTCGCCAAAGAGATTAATCCTCCGAATTGCCCTGAGTTCAGACCGATCGAAAAATATTGGGCAATTGTCAAGTGAAAACTTCGAAGATGCGGTAAAGAAGTGACAAATGCACAACAAATGCGTTTAAAGTGGAATAAGTTCGCCGGTACAGTGTCACCAGTGACTGTGCAGATCATGATGGCATCGATCACAAGTAAAGTGCGACAGTTCGTTCGAAACGGTGAAATGTAATAACTTGTTATGCATCGTTTGAAAGCTGAATACATACCCTGCTTGACGTTTTGATCAACCGTGTATGTTGTTCAATTCTTGAGTTATGATCACTTGGATGCGTCCAAATTTACTTTGAATCTGGCTTTATCTGCGAATGAAACCTGATTGAAAAAAGATAAACAAATACAAAACAGTTTAAAGTGTGGAATCGTTCGAATTGAGTGTTTGCGATAATTCAATATAATCAAACAGTGAAATTACAAATGTTTAAAAATGATTATATCGAATTTGATAATAGCTGTATTGTTTGTACATTCGCTAAAATAGGAGCTGGTAGGTATTTGATTTGAAAGTGAATGGAATTAACTTAGGTCTTATGATTTAGCTAGTGAGCACTGCATGGCAGTTAAAAAAATATAATTAATAGTAACCTGATATGTTATCTATACCCTCTTCATTGACACACGACACGGTTAAACCAAAAAAAAACCCAAATTTGAATAGAATCTGGTCAAAGCAGTTATAAATATAGCTGGGATTAACATGTTGACAATAAGTCAACATTGACTTGAATCAGATCGATTTTGACTACTTTTTTTTCCCTCGCAAAGACGTCCACGAAGTCACATGGAAATCGACATACCAACGAACAGAAAACAAATCAACCACGTTCTAATCGACGGTAAATTATCTTATCGACGAATTATATGTACTATCAACATTCGCACTTACCGCAGTGCAAATATGTGTACAGGGTGGCAACATGAAACTGATACACTCATTTGGAGTCCCCTCGAAACAATTTATACCATTATCGGTCAACCCCTTGTGTCTGTTTTGAAGCAGTGTGTGTACAACAAACTGAATTTGTGTTCTTTAATTAACGAAACCAAAAATGGGTTCATCTAAGGACTGTTCATTAAAGAAAGAGGATTAATTCTGCACAAATGGTTTTCTGAAAAGTTGTCGTTTCGAGATTTTTTCTAGTCCTAAAAGGAAGAATCCTCACCATACTTCCGAGTCGCATTTCGAACTGCTCCGATGCTCACACCTTTCGGCAACTGACTCAGCGAAACGTTGGGAAAAGTGCACCATTTGTATACGATCTGCTTGCGCTTTTCCGGGGAAATGCTTCGCATTTTCATGAAAAGTAAATGCACCGGCACTTGAGACTCACAGAGTTATAAATTTAAATGTAAACAATGATACACAGTAATGATCAGCTGTTTAAACGTCATCTGGAAGCAACAGTCACAGCCAAGTTATGAAAGTCGGTGTAAGCTCATCAGCCTGGAATTGTTGGAAGGGAGGCGTTTGGTGGCCAAAGTGTGTTTCGTTGGTGACCTCCTTCAGGGAAACATCGACTGTTCCACTTTACTTGGTCTCTTGAACATCAACACTCGACGACGAAACCCACGTTTACAATCTTTCTTTATAAACCGGCACTCATGGGCCAACTACGGCAAACACGAACCTGTGCTAATCATGTGTCGCGTTTTCTACAGCCATTATAACGTGTTTAATTTTTATGTATCCCGTAATGTTAACAAGCGTTGTTTACGAAGATGTATGTGTTAGTAATTGTATGTAATTCAGTGTTATCTGATTGGGATAAACATTTTTATCTGTTGACGAAGCAATAAATAAATAAATAAATAAACAACCGAGACTATTAAGGAAGCAACATAAAACATTTCTGTCATTTCTGTAATTTCAGGATCAACAAATTGAAGAACATATAAAGTAGATCTGGATGTACTTTTCTCTTATATAAATATAAATATATAATTAATTATATAAACATTTAATGCTAATACAAGAAAATGTGAGGGACCATCAGGGACCTTCTTGTAGCACTCTGGATGGGGAGAGTGGGAATGTCAACTCCCCATTGCTTACAGTTTGTGAATAGAGGATGGGCTCTTCTACCCGCCCATTGAGGCATCCTCATATTAGATAGCTCGATCTTTTGACAAAGTTTTCAGTCTTATTGTTGGAAGAAGATTCCTTATATCTCTGTGGATACATTTAAGTGATGCCTATCGATCCACCCAACCCGCCCTTTTGGCCCTTCCTACAATGGCATGATGAGGACAATTAGAGGTTATTAAAGCTTGATTTAGTAACAGAGAAGAGAGCCCATTGCTGTCGGACTTAGCTTCCGTGTTACAATGTGTGGTAGCCTATATCTGGAACTGGAACGTGTTGATAAAATTAAGGACCTAGGAGTGCTTCTTGACGCGCAAATGACATTCAAGATGCATTATTCGAAAATAATTGACAAAGCCAACCGTCAGCTAGGCTTAATTCTAAAAACTGCTCATGACTTTGATGATCCTTTGTGCCTACGTGCTCTGTATTGCTCGCTCGTCCGGTCTATTCTGGAGTATGCATCAGTTGTTTGGTCCCCTTACGAAGCGGTGTAGATCACTAGGATTGAATCCATTCAGCAGAGGTTTGTGAGACCTGCTCTTAGAAATCTGCCCTGGCGTGACCCTTTAAATCTACCCCCATATGCAGATCGCTGTGCGTTGCTGGGCATTGAAACGCTTCAAAATCGCCGTTTGGTGGATCAATCAGTATTTGGAGCAAAAATACTTCGTGCGAAAATTGACAGTGCAGCATTGCTTGAGCGTTTCCAGATTTATGCTCCTCAACGTGGTCTTCGATCCAGGCAATTTCTACAACCAAGGACAAGAAATACGACGCATGGCTCGAATGATCCTCTCAACCCCATCTCCAGACGTTTTCAGGCAGGTTATGATGCTTTCGACTTTAATTTGTCAACTAACACATTTAAAAAACGCACGATGCGTGTTTTTAGCTAATAACTTATATTATTATTATACATTAAGATTTCATTAAGACCATGTTGTCGGATGATATGATTACAAAATAAACAAATATCATACTTCATACAGGAACGGCCAATTAGAATGTAAATCGATGTCCGATGCCAATTTGGAAACCTAGATGGTAGCTTCTGATTTCGTGACGAGTGTGAGCTGATTAGTGGTATACCTGTAACTAAAAAATGAAAAGATTGATTAGTAATTTCCATTTAAAATCACCTTTCTTGCTTATCTTGACAGATACGCGTATTTTGTTTACAATGTGCAGACTTCTTCAGTGTCGTGTACTAATACTCGACTGAAAGAAAACCTTCGCCACCTGCCGTATTTATCCTATTTTCCAAATACAAACACTTGTACCTACAGCTAACATTTTTTTTTACCTAACCTATCCTGAGTCAAAAACAAATATTATACTTAATATTTACCTCGCCTTTTCGCCTTAATTAGGTTAGGTATAATGGAAAAGGCGAGGTCTGGTGTCGGAGCAGTTTAACCGACTTTCTGGACAAAACTTTGTGGCCTCCCAGCTCCCCGGATTTGAATTATCTATACTTTTTTGTTTGGTCCTATATGATGTTGAAGCTGGACGAATACAAGACGGTAGTTCTCAAAATCTGGGACGTAATACCCACGCAGTCCGTGCATTTAATTTTCTGCGTTATGTAATGCACATAAAGGGAATGCTAGATTCGGATTACATTCGTGGGATATTTCATGTAAATTTTAGCCAAATGTAGTTTGCACTCGCTTGCAATTAAACGAGGGGAAATTTACGCGTCTGTTAAAATACATTATTTTTTCTTTAAATTCAATCATAGCCCACTAAACCAAGGATCGTTTGAGACTGTATTTGGCTTGTATTCGAGACGAAGACGAGTTATTAGACCGAATTGGGGCAGTACACAGTTTGGAAGAAACATTTTATTTTCTGCCTTAACTAATGGACTTAAATGGAATGCTAGATTTGACAAAAGTTGGCTCTCAGAGTCAGCTTCTAACAAGTGAATCGCAATTCGAGAGTCCAATCTTTCATTAGATAAGCAAAACACAACTAATTACTTCAAATTTAATTATTATTATTTGTTGTTTTGATTTTATTCTATCAGAGGGAGCGTGATTCATTTTCCTTACCTTAAAAGAAGAGTGAAGGTTAAACTGGTTTGAAAATCGTTTCATCTCCAGCTGGCCCAACTTGTTATTGTAAACAGTAATAATTCAACGCAGTCCTGTCTATCACTAAACAACACTCAAGTCAACCACGTAACAACAAATTTAATCAATCCACCCTAGTAGCATGCTTGTTACAAACTGGTTGAGATGGCTGCTTTGTGACTCAATTAGGTCACAATCAAGTGGCTGCAACTATTTTTGACCGTTTTGTGCTGCTTGGGCAGCCAATTCATCTGCTTTGTTGTCGACGTGGACAATTTCGGAAGAACGTTTCAGCCATTTGCTGATCAGTATAACAAACTGAAACGTGTAGCCGAATAAGCTGCATTAAAAGTGAATATATTGAAGACTCAGTGTCCTTTGATTGAAGGAACCGAGTTCGAGAGCTCTTAAAGATGGAACTATGATAATCGACGAAGATTTTTGTTAAATTTATTTTAGAGGTTTTAAACCCCAAGGTTCATTCGCCTCTTTATCGACGAAGATGAGTTTGAGGTGGGGGATGAGTTAATGTCCATTGCTGAATATATTGGACTGAGGACGTCAGATAGCAACATTGGATGGTTTATGACGTCGGTTGTGTGACATTCCAATTCATGCCCAGAGAAAAATACCTAGACTAAAACTGGAATCGAACCCAGGTTTGTAGCTTTGCTGCGCCTTTACCGTATAAGACAAGGGAAGACCCTATGTGCCATGTACAAGACGCTGATTAGACCTGTAAATCTCTTTGATCATAAGACGTATTTTCTGGAGGAAAAGAATGAATCACGAGCGATGACGCTTTTGTATGATGAACAGAGTGCCCAGAAAGTCACTGAAGCTGGAAGCTAGGGGAGAAAAAAATGTGGGATTTTTTAGAAACTCCAGAAGCTCTCATGTAAAACGTTAACGACATTAACGATGACGTTGACAACTAATCTAATAAGACGTTGAACCAGCATGAGCAGATTGATAACAATAAACTATTTTTATGAAAATTCTGGTACAAGTACAGTTTTAATCCGAAAACCACCTTCAATTCACTGAAGCATACCATATTGAAAATTGTTTTCACATCGAATGGTATTTTCATGGAAGCATAACACATACATTCTGCAGATGACAAGAAATAGCTCAACAAACGGTCATTGTTGACCGTTCAGAGCTCATTCAAGCAAAAATTTGCTCATTCAACTAATAAATTGCTTGTTCACCTAATAATCAGTTCAAATTATGTGTTGGGAATATCTCAGTTTGTTCGCATATCGGTTTGCTAAAAGCATGCACAAATCAGCGTACCTAGTAATGAAAGGTGAAAGAGCTTTGGGGACGAAATGCAATTAACGTCCTGTCATTTCCTGAATGAGCACGTTTAGTTCACCGGATGAGCAAATTAAATGTGTATCATAGTTGTCAATCACTTACTGCTTCTTCCTTTACAAACTGCACCTTATTGTAGGTGCTTACGATTTCATGACAATTAAACAACGACGCAATACCCTTGTTCCTGGCGCACGCATTTGAAAATCATCCACAATAAAACACATTTCTCCCATTCCAAATTCAACCGAAGGAAACCATGGAAATGAAGCTTATTATCGTTAAATTACTCCCGCATAATGAAATTATTATTTTTTATTTCGCACAGCACACTGTGGCCTGGCGGCTGCCTTGGATTATATGTCACCCTCCACTGAAACTGACTGCAAGGGACTTATGGTTAATTTGCTATGTAAACCTACTAACGAGTAACGACCTGGAGCGCCACCCGACAAACAAAATGGTCCCAAATGGTATTTTATCTTTTTGAATACGGCCTTCCATGTAAAGAAGACAGGAGTAACCTATTTAGTTGAAGATATTCAGGTAGATAGGTACATGTTTCTGGATGATTTTCTTACAAAGCTACCGTATTGCAGAGGCAATTTGAAAATTTTATAATGTAAACGTTACAACGTGATTTCTTATGTGAAATTATATCGTTGAATATTTTGTATTCAAATTAACTGGAAAATCAACATGTTTAAAATAGTTTAATCATATTAGATACAGGGTACTACAGGGTGCGGCAGAAAATAATGCGAAAATGTTCAAACTTAAGTATTGGGTTAATTCGTGTAGCTAGTGACTAATTTCTGTCGAAAGTGTATTTGTTTATGTTTACTTTCAAGTGCTGCATCCAAACATTCTATTTGTTTTATTGCAAATTCGTCAAAATGTTCGCGAAAGAAGTGATCACCAGTTTGTTGCTCGCCCAGAAGAAGCCGAAAGAGATTGCCAAGGTGGTAGGGTGCCATTTGGCAACAGTTTACCGCATAAAAAAGTCCCTGCAGGATGGTCCTAAGCAGCGGAAGCCGGGAAGCGGACGTCTGCGCTTTGCACGCACGCCGAACGTGATCAAATCGGTCCGTGCAAAAATTGCTCGCAACCCGGTGCGTTCCATTAGAAAACTTGCAAAGGAAGCCAATATTTCGGAGAAATCCATGCGGAGAACCATCAAAGAAGACCTGCATGCATCTTCCAGAGCCAGAGTGAAACGCCACTTGATTACGGACCGGGTCAAGGAACTAAGAGTGACTCGTTCCAAGAGATTGCTTTCCTTGTTGAAGAAGGAAAAACTGATAATCCTGTTCTCCGACGAAAAGCTTTTCAGCATCGATGCTGTGGCCAACAGCCGTACGGAGAAGGTTCCGGAAAAAGTGGAATTCAAATTTCAAACCAAACATCCGGCTGGAGTCATGATGTTTGGCTTGGTGGCGTCCAACGGTTTGAAAATGCCGCCTGTTTTCATTGATACTGGAGTTAAAATCAATACCGAAGTGTGTATCGGTATTTTAAAGGACCAAGTGCTTCCCTGGGTGAAGGCCAACTTTTCCGAGGACCAAAACGTTGTCCTACAGCAGGATGGAGCGCCGTGTCACACGTCAAATCGAACCCAACAATGGTTGAACGATAACATGAAGTTTTGGCCGAAGGATTTGTGGCCCCCTAGCAGTCCAGATCTTAATCCGTTGGATTATTCGATTTGGGCATATGTTGAAGCACGAGCCTGCAAAACATCACACCCTAGTGTGAAAACCCTGAAGTCAACCATAACACGCACATGGCAGTCAATGTCGGAGGACTACGTCCGAAAGGCATGCTCTGGCTTCCGGCGTTGGCTCGAGGATGTTATTATTAAAAATGGAGGACACATTGAATAAATTTGTTTAAAAGGACTTTATAAAGATAACTGCACTCGAAAATGTTGATATTATTGCTTGAATTAGTTGAAAATGGGATTTTAAAGAAATAGAACAAATTTTCACATTATTTTCTGCCACACCCTGTACTCTGTTATTGCTGAAGGAAGCAGCTGCTATAAGACAAAAAGCCAATAGATGATGGCTCAATATGCAAAAACTATGGATTCAACATGAGCGCTGTTTTTGTTAAAAGTTAAAAAGAAGATTTGGGTGAACTGTGTGCAAAAATGATTTCCTTTAGATTATTCAATCATAAAACTGGCCATCTTCCCTATTATCCTATATCACGAGCCCTAGCCCTTCGGTCAGTGACGATAGATGCAAATAGCTGTCAAAAATTCGGCAATAAGCAGCCAACAGTGGTCATGGCAACGGTTGTTTATAAAATATATAAATATTAATTTTGTGTCATTTCAATAGATTTATTGAATTGCTGATAACACAGGAAACGAACGAGAACGTTCTTAGTCGTGAAACCACAGACAAATAGATATAATACTTATAAACTATTCATTGAACACTCACTTAACGTTCAATCTAAATGGAAGACAGTTGATAGTAGTGCTACTTGTGAAACGCGTGTTCTTTTACCTGGTGTTTTACGCAGGGAGGCAATCATTAGGGCCTTCCAAAACGCTACTGCAGGCAAGTACGACTTTCCTATTAGCCCGACAAGACCTGATTCGCTCTCCGATTCCAGCATATTTCTACCGTTTTTGGACGCACCTTTACACGCATGGTTTTTAAGTCAAACACCGGGACGCACGGAACTCAGCACTATGGAAGCCCTCGAGCCCCCCATCGTAGTCGAGCCATCCCCGCCAGCGACTTACAGCCGTCCCGGCCCTACGTGTGGGTGTGGGGAAAGGGTCTTCCAAAACGCGACTACAGGCAAGTACGACTTTCCTACTAGCCCGACAAGACCTGATCTGCTCTCCGATTCCAGCTTATTTCAAGAAAGTTTGAAAACAGCACCTCAAGAAACAACTTGTGTTAGCCGAATGCTGGGACGCACCGAGAATTGTGGAAGCCCTCGATCCCCTCACCGTAGTCGAGCCATTCCCGCCAGCGATCTGCAGCCGTCCCGGGCCTACGTGTGGGAGTGGGGAGAGGGTCTTCCAAAACGCTTCTTCAGGCAAGTACGACTCCATTATTTGCCCAGTCAGACCTGATGCGCCCTTCGATTCCAGTCACTCTGATTGCACGCCTGCTTTGCTTCACGGACTACTGGCTTATTACCAGAATGTTCGTGGTCTCCGAACGAAAATAGACGACTTTTTCTTAGCTGCCATCGAGTCCAACTTCGACGTGATAGTTCTAACCGAAACCTGGCTCAATGATCAAATTCATTCCGCTCAACTATTTGGAGATCAGTTCACAGTTTTTCGGAATGATCGTAATCGCATAAATAGCAAAAAATCTCGTGGTGGTGGCGTCTTGATAGCAGTTTCCAAAAGACTTCACAGTTGCCTGGATCCCACTCCTATTAACCCTTCGCTCGAACAGATATGGGTCCAGATAACAACTCCACAAAGGAAGTTAAGTATCGGCACAATGTACTTACCTCCCGATAGGAAATCTGATTTAAGCAGCATTGAGAACCATATCAGTTCGATTGGCGCTGTGTTATCCCGTTTTGATCACAACGACTACGCCTTACTATTTGGCGATTACAACCAGTCTGGGTTGGTTTGGAATGTTCCCATGATTGGTCATCCCACAATTGACGTTCTTTGTTCGCATATGCCACCCGTCTGCTGTGCTTTGATGGATGGATTTAGCCTTCATAATTTAGCGCAAATAAATTCAACGTTAAATCGTAACTCGAGACTGCTTGATCTTGTGTTGGCAAATGAAGCTGCCGTAATGGAATGTGCTGTTGTCGAAGCCTCCGAACCGTTAATTAACCTCGACACCGATCATCCTGCGCTGGAGATTACTATCAATCTATCAGTACCTATAACCTTCGATAACATCGTTGATCCACATGGCCTGAATTTCCGTAGAACTGATTTCGCTGCTATGAGCCAATCTATGTCCCATGTCAATTGGCAGTTCCTTGACTCGTGTTCCACTATCGATGAAGCGGTAGATTTTTTTGACGAGGTTGTGTCTCGGGCTATATCAGATTTTGTTCCGCTTAGGAGACCTGCTCGTAAACCTCCTTGGTCTAATGCTCATTTACGGTACCTAAAACGTGTGAGATCGAAGGCTCTTCGCAAGTACTGCAAAACCCGAAATCAATTCACCAAGCGAATTTTCTCGACAGCTAGTACCCATTACCGAATGTACAATCGTCTTCTTTACAAGAATTATTCAAAACGAATCCAATCTAACCTTCGGCGCAATCCAAAGATGTTCTGGTCATTTGTGAACACAAAAAGGAATGTTAATGGGCTACCGGTTGAAATTCATCTCGGCGACAGAATCGCCAGCACACCAGTGGACAAATGTGATCTCCTTTCTGAGCACTTCAAAAGTGTATTCAATAACACCATGCCAGCATTGGAGCAAGTCAGCGAAGCACTCAGAGATACTCCCAGAGACGCGTTCGACTTCAATATTCCTGCGATTACATTGGACCTCGTTGAATCAGCAATCCGGAAGCTGAAACTCTCAAACGTGGCTGGACCGGACGGAATTCCTTCATGTGTACTAAAGAATTGCACTGCGGTGTTTACGATTGCTCTTTTGAAGATTTTCAATATCTCCTTACGCCAGGGAAAATATCCAACACGTTGGAAATCTTCGTTCATGTTCCCGGTTATCAAGAAAGGAGATAAAGAAAATGCCGAAAATTATCGAGGAATCACATCGCTCTGTGCCTGCTCAAAAGTCTTCGAGATCATCGTCAACGACTTGTTGTTTGCTAGCTGCAGACACTGCATCTCTCCTGAACAACATGGATTTCACCCCAGAAGATCGATTTCAACCAACCTTGCACCTTTTGTTTCCTCGTGTCTCCGGAATATGGAAACTGGATCTCAAGTCGACGTTGTTTACACGGATTTCAAGGCTGCTTTTGACCGGGTCGACCATACTATACTTTTGGCAAAGTTAGACAAATTTGGTGTGTCAAGTAACTTAGTTCGTTGGTTTAAGTCTTACCTAACGGACAGGATACTCTGTGTGAAGATCGGCTCAGCTCAATCGAGCTACTTTACTAATATGTCGGGCGTACCTCAAGGCAGCAACTTGGGACCACTGCTGTTCTCAATTTTCATCAACGAGGTTGGACTGATACTTCCACCTAACTGCAGGTCATTCTATGCAGACGATGTGAAAATTTATGTGGTTGTGCGATGCTTCACTGATTGTTTACGACTACAGCACTTGATCAGTAGCTTTGAAGAGTGGTGTTCCAGGAATTTCCTCACTCTGAGTGTTAACAAATCCTTCATTATCACATTCCATCGAAAATTGAACCCAATTGCATTTGATTACATGATAAACATTCAACCTCTGCAGAAAGTTGATACTGTTCGTGACCTTGGAATCACCCTTGACTCCGGTTTGACATTTAGACAACACTACACGGATATGATTACCAAAGCCAACAGACAGCTCGGTTTCATGTTTAAGATCTCCGACGAGTTTCGTGATCCCACCTGTCTGAAAGCATTCTACTGCTCGCTCGTGCGTTCTATTCTGGAATTTGGAGCCGTTGTGTGGTGCCCGTATCAAGGAATCTAGATTGCGAGGATTGAAGCAGTCCAAAGGAAATTTGTTCGTTATGCTCTCCGTCATCTGCCGTGGAATGATCCGGTCAACCTTCCAGCATACCAGGATCGTTGCTCACTCTTGGGAATTGAAACATTGGAGCATAGGCGTACAGTCATGCAAGCAGTTTTCGCAGCAAAAGTGCTACTAGGTGAAACTGACTCTCCCGGAATTCTGGCCGAACTCTTTATCTACGCTCCCGAACGAGTTCTGAGAACAAGAAATTTTCTACAGCTCGGAGCTCGTGCTGCAAACTACGGCCAACACGATCCAATTCGATTCATGTCATCGCGCTTCAATGAACTCTACGCTCTGTTTGACTTCAACTGTTCCGCAGAGACCTTCCATCACCGGATTCAGCGTAGTTGGGTGGAGAGCCGCTAGTTCAGAAATGGTGGCATTTACCACGTACTGGCATTAATGGCGAAGATACTAGACGACTGATTCCATCACGATAGATTATTTAAGTATTACTGACAAGTTTTGTGTGTGTACTAGAATTAATGTTGTTTTGCTTGGTTTGCATTCCTTCTATTCATGTTGATTTCTGTAGTGTACGATTTAGAAATAGGAGGTTTTTACGCCACATCGCTTTTCCCCATTACATTCTAATAAGATGTTAAGTCAGTTGGAATTATATCAATAAATAAATTAATTAATTAATTAAGGATTTCGCTGTAGCTCACATGGATTTCAGTATCAATGTGATGAATATATGGTTAGGATGAATGCATCAACCTGTTCTTTCTAACATTTAACACTTTCATGTGTGCGCATCGTCACGTCATTATAGGATACGAAGCGAGTGTGAAAGAGAGAGTTGATTTGTTCTGCCATGCCTATCGTACCTTGGCATTGATCAATTTGTTTTGATGGGCCATATTTCAATAGGGCCTAACTGACAAACTTAAACAATTGCTTCTTCCGTAAATTTCTCGTAATAAAAAATCTACCCATGTTAGCTTTAAAACTATCGAATAGAAGGACTCTTGCTTTTAGAAATGGCTGTGGAAGATTAATAAGGCAAGTTTCCATGGTCAAGGAAGAAGCAATTGTGTACGATTGCCAGTTAGACCCTAATGAAAAACCTCTGTCGATTTCAGTTGTCAGATGTCCCAAATTGTCAAAATCATGTGAACTATGGTCCATTTATATGTGGTTGACAATGACGCAGACCCCCTGGTTTGACGCTGACGCACTAACGAAGTCTGTTCCGTTTATCGGATGTCACATTGGACTCAACAGATAACGCAAGTAGTGATTGCGGAAAACGGTTTTATTCTATTGAATGTTAGAGGTGTTGTGTCTGCTTGCCTACGGCAATACTAAATGTGTAACGCATAAATTTTTGATTACCAATCGAAAACTAGAAAATAGTATAATTAAAGTTTTTGTCAGAATATAGAAATGACTTTTTTGATTTTTCAGGTTATGCTAGGTGGATTCAGGAAACGGTAAACAATATTTCTTCCATTTTGGGATCAACTAAATGAAAATCATATATAGTTGATATGTATGCTTGTAGTATTTTTTGACGTAGGACTGCGTCTTTGTTTTCAATACAGGGGTACACGTTGCGAGTACGAGAATTTGGAGCGTCAATGCTGCAATGGTGCAACAACAAGACCAGAATCATCCCTGTCACCTCCAGATGGCCATTTGCAGCGATGAGGAGCTGAACCAAGAATACCAAGAAGAAAGCCCAAGTTCAATCGCGAACCATGTTTCTCGCCCGTCAACTAAATCCGTCCTTTTCGGGACAACCAAATCAGTTTGCCAACTAAAGAGTTTGTTTGGATGAATTTTCCTCTTATGTTGTTTGAAATTTCAATTACCGCGCCTCGGCTGAACATAGCGCCGCATTCCGGAGTAAATGACAAAGTGCGTTGAAATTCTAGAA
Source organism: Aedes koreicus (assembly GCA_024533555.2). NCBI lineage: Eukaryota > Metazoa > Arthropoda > Insecta > Diptera > Culicidae > Aedes > Aedes koreicus. The sequence continues at coordinate 80,099 of JAHHFK020006078.1, forward strand.
CGGATGATTCGAGCCGAACTGCAACACGTCAGACCGACCATGTGTACAGATCTATAGTAAAGAGAATAAGTTGAGTTCGTTGTATTTCCTACTTGTACATAGCGGATTAGTTGCTGGCGGTATATAATAAATATTTCATAAAGTGATTCAGTATTGAACATAACCAATAACTAAATAACTTGTTTAAAGTTTGCTTTTCTGCAATCGCTGCCCGCTGTTTGCTGGCATGTGATTATTTCCCTATCACTGTCATTATTATCTTATAACTAGTTGTTTAATGCTGGTTATGTTCTCTCAAATTCCAACCATTGCTTGAAAGTTTTTCTTATGTTATAGTGCCTTGGATAGAGTCGCTACCATTTGATAGAAATGAAAGAATTTTGAGAAAGTCCAACTAAAATGTCGCAGCATTTGGCAAACGGGACGGATTTGAACAGCATATGGCGTAGCTTTTCGACTGATATAGAGTTTCTTGATTCATATGTCATACATATTATTTCCACTGAAAGCAAGATGTATGAATGTAGATGTCAAGACAATCTATATCAAATAATTAAAGTTGTAGTGCGAACGTTAAGTGTATGGGAATTAGATTTGGAACGAAACCAATTTCGGCCACTCTTTAAACAATCAAGCGATCTAGATTGCTGCGTAGTCCTACATCACCTTTGCGCAAAACACCATTGGGCCGTACCTTGTAGTTTTTCTTATATAAATAAACACATAATTAGGGTATGTGTCCCTTGACTCAGCCTATTATGTAACCATCGATTATATTTTTTATTATAACTCATAAAGTTTTGAAGCTGTAAGTGAGATTCAACTAATTATACACTTTCTGAGATAAGTTTTGTTAGTCATTTGGTAGTATGTTCCACGAAAAATAACACAACTTTTTTTTATGAACTCAGAAATTTTCGAGGGATATAGATTTAATGTCGGTCTAGTTATAAGCTCCAAATTGGGTCTATTCATGGATGCAACTTCTTCCTATTCGATGTATTTATTAATAAATGCAATCTTTGTACGGTTATTTGCTCTAATTTGATGAATTAAGGGATTGTCAGCTGTACTCGCTTTACTTAACACAACATTTCACATAACAAACTAAAATAAAACGGCTTCGTAACACTTAAGTGATGTTCATATATGATTTATCAGCCATTCAATAATTAAAACATTATAATTCACTATACAATGATTTTGTTACTTCGGTTTGTGTCTAGATGAGCCACTTGAATATAAACAACTGCAAATTCATGCATTTCCACTTCAAATTTTACCAATAACAATCTTTTTACTACGTTATTGGTGCAACAGGCCATAGTTGAAAACATATAAAAAAAATATGTCCCCAACAATGGATCTACGATTTTCTTGTTAAGTCATTGTTATTGTAGTTATGTGAACAACTATAAGTTGATTAATATTGTCTCAATTGCTTTGGATTACATCGGTCATCCTGATAGCAACATGATTTTGTTGATTATCGCTAAATTAATGACATATTTGGTACATAGCCCGAATGAAGGTGATAGGCTAACATTACATCCCGTTACCCTATATGAATTTTTCATACTAATACTTGAAAACGGGCGGGACCATCAGGGCACCCAATTGCAGCAGACTAGATGAAGAAAGTGGGAAGGCCAACTCCCCATTGCTAACAGTTTGTGAATAGAGGGCGGGCTTTTCACCTCACCTATTGGGGCATCCTCATGTTAGATAGCTCGCTGATTTTACCAATTGTTCAGTCTTGTTGTTGTAAGGAGACTCTTTACATCCCCGTGGATACGTAAATGTGGTGTTGCCTATCGATCCACCCAACCCGTTTTTGTCCCTCGATATGACATGATGAGGACAATCAGTTTTAATTAAAGGTCGATCAAGTCAAACAGAGAGGAGAACCTGTAGCTTTCGGACTTAGTTTTCGTGCTACAATGGGTAGTAGATCATACCGTATTATGTATATCATGCCCTAGCGGATGTAAATTTGTCCTACTGTTGTTTACGGTTTCATGTTCCAGCAAATACTTAAGGATAGGTACCGAAAATCATGGTTTCAAGTTATTACTTTGTGAAAAGATTTGTGAAGACACCAGCAGTTATTAACTAAAAATTGATCGGAGGGCATCAATGCATTTGATTGTAGCCAAAACAGCTCAGTAATTGACATTGTGAAAAAAAAAACCTTAAAGATTATATTAATAGCTGAACATGCAATGCTGCACATATCCGCAATACTTCTCTATTGGACAGATCTCAAGACAATTTGGTGGATTCAATTCTTTTGGGATGAACTGGACTCCATTATCGTTGTGCCATTGAAGCATTTCCTTGCTGTAATGGCCGATGGCTATATCTGGCCAAAACGTAACTGGACCATCATGGAATTTAACGAAGGGTAAAATACGATTGTTGCGGCACTCCCTTTGGGCACTTTCGAGTTCAAAAACTCTGGTTTTCTTGCCACAGGACAGATACCTTGGCAAATTTTGTTTTTTTTCGCGAATCTATCCGCGAAAACAAACTAGAATCTGCCAGTAACCTTGACACGAGCAGGAGCATTGTAAAATTTGAGCCCCGAGATTTGTTTGAAATCTGCTTTAGCGTATTTTACCATCATCGATCAAGAGACATCCATCGATTTTCGTTAGAACTTGGTCGTATTGTACTGATTGTATATTGTATTCAAAAACTGTCAACGCAGCATTGTTAGGGCACTGTTAATAACGAAAGAGAATGAGAGAGGCGAGCATATTTCTTTAGTAAGTTCATCAAATGTTCATCTTCATTTGAATGACATTGACCATTCTCCAACTTGGCACTCACATCACAGTTCAACCATTTTTTACTGATTTAGGTACAACTTACCCAAATTGTGGTTGTTTGGCATTAGCGTGGTAACGTTTTCTTTTAGTTATGGTTTGGGATTGTAATTTACGTCTGATTATGCGGCCACAAATTGAACTAAAGTTTTAAACGGTTTCGACTCATTTTTGTCAAGTCATTCAATTTAAGTATATTCCAAAGCAATTTGCGAATTAGGCAAACATGCAGAACGTAAACCAACGGGAAATGATGGTTGTAATATTGCAAGTAAAATTTCAAATCGTAATTTAAAAATTTACTTATAAGTTCAAATACAATCTAACATACAGACAAAGAACAAAGCTAGCTTCTGATTCATATATAATACTGATGGAAATTCTTTCGTTTTTCATTGAAATATGGTCATTTTCAATATTTGCCTGTCAATGCTAGTATGTTTGATTACGCCATTTTCAATGTTAGCCTCGCAAGTACTGAGAAAGAAAAAAGCATCGCCCAATACTATTCGCCTCTTTTGAACATTTTCATAAAATTCCCCATTCCGCTTTTCGGCGTTGTTTTGATTATTCTGTCATTATCGCCTTCTACTTTACGCAAAGTTTATGTTTTGATTTGAATTACGCCTTTCACTTTATCAAACACTTGCTAATCCCTGGTATTTCAAACGAAAAACTCCAACTTATTGTGAATTCTTCGTGAACAAATCATTTCATTGCTTGGTACGATGCTCTTAATTGGTAGAACGTATGATGTGTGATGAATGACTTCGCAACAAACTTGGCAATAGAGGGTAGAACTTATCAGCTTCTAACAATCATCAAATTCAGCATATCATTAACGACAATGCCAAAAGTAAAGGTTATTTCCAGGGTCACTTTTATTTTTTTTTTAAGTTTGTTTTAAAGCCTACTGATTTATTTTTCGACACAAATCTTTAAAAGAAATCAAATAACTCACTAAATAAATGAATAAATAAATAAAAAACTATAAGATTCTGCGACAAGCAAACAGTTTACAGATCCAATACTGATTCCATGATATAAGTTTTTACGATAACTTATGAAAAACCGTAAAGGTTTCAAATTTGAAACAACTTTTGAATACGCTAAAAATGGTGTGAAATAACAAACCACCGCATTTCTCATCTCACTGCGAGCGAAATAATGGAAGGACGCTGCTCCTCTGTCTCATTTTAATTAAGGATGTTTCGCGTGCTCGTGGGATAATTTATGCAACTCGCTCGGCATGACAGATCTGTTCAGAAAAAAAAAACAAGGTATTAAATGAAAACCAGCTACTGCCAACGAGGGTTTTTGCGCGACAGGCACGTCAAGCGCCGCCGAAAAATATGTAAATCGTGATTACATTAAAAAGAAAAACTTCCCCGATGAAATTGTAGTAGGAACATAAACGTATTAAAGCAAAATCAGTTGGAGTGTGAAATTTGAAGAGAGTTTCCGGCTTTCATCAGAAATAGCACGCATTCAAAATTCATGGCAGCCATTTCTCCGCTCACTTCAGCACCGTCTGTCTGGGCGATCTTCAAATAACTCTACAATTCTTCGTCGGAATTCAAACGTATGTGTGCCGGTCCTGGGGAGGATAAATTTTCCGGAGCGGAAGTTTTCAAACGATTTGACTACAACTCATTCAGCTCTGATAAGCCCGCCATTATACGAAACATGCACGATTTTCGGTGGGTTATTCAGCAATTTAAACTGAGTACAAACCGGTAGTTGCCGAGTAGACCGGTAGACCAACTCATTTCACCTTCGGTGGTTCAAAGTTTTCACTCCGTCAAACCACTGGAAGTGGAAAACCACTTCGCTGAGTTTGATTGGAACATGAGTGAATGAGAACTTCGCCATCTAAGAAAGGCTCAAAATGAAGGATGGTATTTAACTGAGACTTTGATTAAAATTGTACCAACTGAAATAAATTAGAAATAAAAGTGTGCTTGTTTGTATTTGATTATACGAAAAATTTATATTTTAACATTATGAAGATTATGTCAAAGACAAACTGAAGGAAGCGTTATCTGAACGATGAATTGCGTTTGTGATGAAAGTCAAAAACAGCAACGGCAGTACAGAAACGTCGTCTCTTCGGAGATTCCGGTTTCATCACACCCACACTTCAGTATTAAGATTGTTTCCACTTCACAGTCCCATTTACCCCTTGTTTCGCTCATTGCGCAAACATCGCTTAATCCCCCTTTTCGTGGTGTGAGGTTTCAAAACATTATATCAATTGAAAATCATCCTTAACATTATAAAGAAAAATCGATTATCAGCCTATGAGACACCAAAATTGCTAGCTTAGTTATAATAATGTTTTGAAAACAACATTTAATTGCAGTAAAATATATTCTCACTACAACAATCGACGAGCGTTCGACTGTCTTAGTTTTGACTGGAAATCGAACATAGCGTGTAATAAAAAACGAAAAGGATTATTTATTACCATCATTCCGGATGAAGTAATTTCCATCTAATTCCACTGTCGTTTCGCACTTGTTGAAATTATGCTTAATATATGCATAACGAATCCTTCTCCGTTTACTCAGACATTCCACTATTGACGCGAACATTCGCCAGGATTCTCTTAGTTTGTGATTCAAACATTTTAATTATGATAATTAATGAAATTCCCATCGTCTTATGCGTCAGTGCGAGGAATCAATCAGAACAGATTTTTACGCCATTTTCACCACAATAGATTGAACTCAATGTGAAATTGACATATGCAACCTACGGTAAATAATTAATCGACCGATTATGTATTCCATGTAGGCAAACAAACGCATAATAAATTTGTCACAATCGAACGGTACAGCGATAATCGAACAGGTTGCAGGACGGTTGGTGGAAAAAATTATCTCATTGATAACTGGATCGTATGACAAAATGTCGAATGGTTAAAAAGTCGAATGGACAAAAAGTCGAATGATGAAAAAGGGTACGAAAAGTCAAATGGACAAAATGTCGAATGGACAGAAAGTCGAATGAATATAAATTCGAATGGTCACAAGGTCGAACGGAAAAAGGTTAAAATGGAGACTAAAGGGCGAACACGGAATTATTGTAACACTCACAACTGAATGTAACTTTATTCCTACTGAACAGAAATTAACCAAAATTTGTACAGTAACTCTTTGAAATGTATTGTTTACTTCCCGTGAACTGCGTAGTTGTGTGGTTTGTTGTAGCCAAGATGAAAGTGGGTCAAGCTTTGGGAAAAATGCTGCAAATCTGTAATTCAACCGTCTCAAGAGTACTAAAAAGATTCAACGATCGACTGACTTTGCATCACAAGCGCGGAGCAGGAAAGAAATTGAGAGCAGCATGTAGGAAAGCGGAGGGAAAAGTGAAAGGCAATTTCATCCGAAATCCCAACATTTCAACACGTGATGTTGCCAAAAAGGTAGGTGTTTAGTAAAAAAAATCACGCCTAGAAAGTCAAAGCAAGAGCTGGATTACATGCATACAAGGTTTAAAATATCCCAAAGCGCGATGAGCGGCAGCAAACTGTTGCTAAGGCCCGTGCTCTACAAGGAGATGTTTACCAGATACAGTTGCTGTGTGATGGATGACGAAACATACGTCAAAGCTAACCTCCAACAAATGCCAGAACAGGAGATTTACACCTGAAAAGATAAATTCAATGTGGAATTTTCGTCACAACAGGCGCCATCAATGGTTAAATATACAAAACTCAATGCCTCCAAAATCGACTTTCTATTTTTGGAACAGGACAATGAAAAACCACTATTTTGGCCAAATTAACCTTCATTCTACTATTCTAAAAGCGTGCTGGAATGGCATGAGACTAATTCTGTGCATTTTGTCTTCAAGGACAAGTATCCTTCAAACTAGCTTGAACTAAACATTGTACTCTAAACAAATGCAACAGACTTAAATGGTCCCCAAAAATACATTTAAATTCAGAAATTTTTGAAAAATTCAGAAATTTTTGAGTTTGGCGGATTTGCCTCCTTCGTCAGAAAAAATACACCGTTGGCTTCACCGGTTTCACGTAATGGCCAGATTTAGCCAAAACAGAGTGTCACCTTTGTGGGATCGGAGGAAAGGCAGCAGCCACTTTCTTTTTTATATATTTGGCCGTTGAGGGTGCCGGTTATTATGTACGGCTTGCTGAATTTGCCTCACCCACAGATCGCCTGCCACACCAAATGCTTCGACCTTCTTCTTCCGGAACTTCTCCGGAACATCCAGGCAGGCCTTGCCAACGAAAAACTCCAGGTCGGGGATCTGCTTGGCGTCCGCTTTAATGTTCGTCTCATCGTCCATTGCATTTCGGCTGCACCAACCACTCGTGGTACAGCTTCCAAGCGCGGGATTTGGCCACTGTATTCTGTTTATCGGTTCGGTTAGGTGCCATCCTTACCTTGAAGGCATGAAGTCCGGCCCGGTTCGTTTTCTGCTGGATGAACTAGACGGAAGAATGGACCTTCTTGGCCTCATCCCGAATCGAATGGTTGGGATTGCGCTTGAAGTAATCTCTCTCCTTTCTTGCGTTCACGGGGTTTATGTAAAAGCACTGAAATTTAACGCACGTAGACTTAACAATCTTAACTTGTCCAAAATTACATCAATTTATAGCCATGCATTTAATAATGCCATCCAATATACAAAAAAGAAAGTCTCTCTCTCTAACTCTCTCGCTCTTTCTCTCTCTCTCTCTCTCTCTCTCTCTGGCTCTGCACGGCCAGCCATTTAAATTCAGTTTTGAGTCGTTTGTGACTCAGTTCCGTTTAAATGTGGAGTGACTCATACCTGAGTTAATTTTACTGGGATTGACAAGTCGACAAATCTTAAACATCGACTCAAATCAGATGGATGTTTTTGGTTCGTCGACTTGTCATTCCCAGTCACATTTACTCAAATTTGAGTGACGTCCGTCTGAGTTATTACGACAGAGGCTGGTTTGGCGTTTCACCAACTGTTGCTAACTGGTATAAACATTTTTTTCGCGGGTGATCGATAGAGCTTGCTTCGTTTGGTTCGAGCTTGCTTACTTCCGGTCATTATTTGGTCACCTTCACTTACTACAAGCCACGGCCATGCACAGAACTAATATTAAAAGGATACACCTACATACTCTAAGCATATTGCGTTTTTCAAGTGCCATGCATATAGTAGTACCCTTTAAATTAAGTTTGAATTACAAAGGTTTCACAGGACATATTACAGGTAAATCCTGGGTTTTGGAGGGAGCACCAGGGAAATCATTCAACTAGAACCTGGATGATGGTTTGGGAACAATCGTTGCCATTTTCTTTATCCTACCGATTCAATTGTGATGCTGTCAATTCAACTCCAAGAATTTTTTTGAGAGTAGCGCGCCCTTCTTAACAAGCCATGAGCTTAATGAGTATTGCGAATTGGGTTATTTGATTTACTGGATCGTATCGTTGGAAGGTGATTCTTAATTTGCCGTGGATTTTGCGTGTGTGTCTCTGCTTACGGGTCCACCCCTCCGTTTTTGGCTCTTCATACAGCAATATAGTGAATTCAGATCGGTGGCCCAATTTTATCTTGCTTTAAGAGCAGCATCATCCAAGGCAAGATCTTGAAGAAATGATGGCTATCATGCAAACATACATACATCAGATAGATCTCACCGGAAATTGTTGCTGATGCTCAGTCTTTATTTGGTATGGCAAGCCGTCCCCTGTGATGCTAAAGAATGCATGATTGTCTCTAAGGGAGCAGCGCTCCGCAATCCCACGAATATTTTCACCTCGTCTTTTTCGAAACAAATAGCACAAATACAATTAAAAACAATTTCAAAAAGAAATTTTACTTGCAAAATCACAATCACTGTGCAACGAAAGAAAAAACTTGACCTTATCCGATATATAAATAAGATCTTACAATAAATTAACTGAGTTGAAATAATTTCGTGTTCGCCCTTTATACGAATATTGTTCCAAAGAATTCAAAAATTTTACGGCCTGCTCAGTAACAGCCAATACAATAGTGAAAGCAAAGTCACGTCTAAAATATAGTGCTTTTCTGACAGAATCAACGTGCCACATTCTTCTGAGCAAATGGGTTGTAATGGATGGCTCCAATTTTTGCTAGGCATTCAAAGACTAGCATTACAATGAAACGACGTTTGCATTAAAAAAAATGGTCTTTTTTCGGATGATGATAAAGAAAAAAGCTAAGGCAGATAATTGCTTATGATAAATTTCCCATGGAAGGTAATTATTTAAGCTTACTTGCAAAAATATTCTACGCCCTTGCGAGCGGCCTTCCGACCGGAAAATTCGCTATGGCGGACGAAAACATGCGGGTAGGCATGTTTTTGAGTTCTTTCTTCGTTTTATTTATCAATTTCGCAGCTGGAGGACGTTGGGCAGGTTCACCGACTTGGGTACAACATCGATATTCAGCCGCTCCATCTCCTCCAACAATCGCTTCGAGCCGACGCCAGATCCAGCCAGAACACCGCGTCTTCGCCCTTATGGTATTTCTTGATGAACGATGCAACTTCCGGCGGGCATTTTGTATTATAAATTTCCCCGTTCACGGGTAGTCCGGAGTGAAAGAAGAGTGGCTTTGACATCCCTTTCTCGCTGATTGTCAGCCACAGCAGCACCTTCTTGGGGAACTTGGTGTGTGAAATGAACTGCACCTTGGAGCTAATTTCCTTCGTAGGGGAAGTAAAATACGAAGTGCCCTGCCAGTCGTTGCCATCCAGGGTGAGATAGGTCTCGTCGTTCATCCCCACCGCCACGTCGCGATTTGCCGGGAAAATCGAGTTGACCATCTTATTCAGCCGCTGCCGCTGCGTCATTGCCTGCAGTTCCGAAACCAGTGGACGCGACTTCCGCTTCCTGACATGTATGTTCATGTTCGCCAGGAACTTTTTCACTGTTTGGTCGGTTGACGCGACCTCCCGGCCAAGCGCACGCAGCGTTGTAGCCACTTTTCCCTCGGTCTTCCTCTTCAGCATCCTTTGGAGCTTCTTGTCGCTCAGGGTCGTCGGCCGTTCGGAACCGGGCTTTCTTTCGATGCTCTGATTGTTTTCTAATAGTGTCAATGTGTTGTAGATGCCGGAACGGGCGTATCCGACGTCCACAAAGTGCCGCACGATGTACGTTCTCGACGCGGCGGGGTGCCGTTCTTTGAACGCGCACACTTCTGAACGGAGTTGCTTCACTGTTTTTGCCATCACGGTTAGAGTTTGACTGATAGAGCTGTCAAATTTTGTCTGCTGACTCATGGGTTACTATGATTGATGCTGCATGGGTAGTTTTGTCAGTGCGGGTGAAGGTAAACCCATTAAAAATCGGCAATATTTGTTCAATTTTTTAAATGCATACGTTAATGAACAAGATGTGATGAAAAGAAGGGGAAATGCATATAATGCATTTTGAACTTCCAATGTCAGTACAACTATGGGTGGAGACTAGCAATGCGAGCTGACTAATTTTTAATACAAACTGAATACTTTGAATTGTAACAAAGAGGAACAAGCAGTGCTAGAAAGAAGGTAAACTAATGATAACGGAATGTTAATACCCAGTGTCATAAGTTTTGTTTTAGCAAAAACATTTAATTTTCTCTAGGTATCTGATTTCAACATGTTTTCTCTCTTTGTTCTTCGAGATACTTGGCCATTCTAATCATTGGAACTTTTGATCCTTTTTGGTTTATTCGAGCTTATGTTCATTCGACCTTTTGTACCTTCGACCGTTTTTCAAAAAAAGACTTTTTGTCATTTTACCTTTTGTCTTTCGACCTTTTGCCTTACATCCGATCACTGAATGTTAAGCGGCGAAGTGATCCAATCAATTAAATGGACGTCAGCGATCATATATGTTTATTTACTATTTTAAATTCTACCAATTGTTTGTAGAACGTGATATTATTAATTCGGTGGCAAATATTCTGCCTTGGAAAATGTTTTATCAGCGTGTGTCATCAAAGTTGACGTCAATAAACCAAATGATGCTTAATCTTCGGTTCTCAGTTCTTGGTATTTCCAATGAAAATTATTTTAGTTACAGCTGTACACCAATAATGGCGGTTATCTGTGAAGCATGTTGACTTTTTTGTGAATATCCTATATTAAAAAAGCCACGAAATCCTCTATTTGACTTGAATAAGATCTAATTTGTTTGATCAAATAGTACTGTTTGCTGGCAGTCAGTTAAACACAACTTGAACCAGCTAAGGAAACTAGGTTGTAATTAACTTCCAGTTAATACTCGCTGGTCACTAGTACTCCCACGATCCACCAACTGGTGTGTGTCGTACTTTTTCTCCCTCAATTTTGCATCCCTGAACTCATACCACTGATTATTCCATCGTTGTCTTACCGCTTGTCTTATCGCTCTCAGTGCGTCGTCGCGTGGCATTGGTAAGACAATTGGTGGCTATTCAGAAAAGGTAGGGACTCTATCCAACGCACTAAAACGCACAGAAACACTTTTAATTTGAATTGAACATCACCAACATTAAACAACTATTCATTAGAGAATTATGTCTGTAATGGGAAAATCATCGCACGCCAGCAACCAGTGGGCTGCGATTGCAAAAAATAAGCAAACTACAAAAAAAACTTAGTAATTTTCAATACTGATACATTATTTTATTAAACATTTGGTATTTATCGTACAGAAATCGATGAAAATCCAGTACTGGCCGAGATTTACGAATTAAGTAGACATTCAATGAGCAATCTCTTATAATAATTCAATATAGCTCTCTTCAAAAATCTAAATACTAGCCCTGAAAAGGGCCTTTTGTGTGAAATACATCATTTAATAGTTATTGGCATTCTGTCGGAATTCGGGGACCGTTGGCGCTACTGTAAATATAACCGAACGTGGCGAACGTGGTTCTACTCCAAAAGACATACCGTTCTGTAAGTCTAGACATAGTAATTGCGGATTTTTAACTTGTTCGAACTGGAATGAAAATGAAAAAAGATTAAGCAAATCCCGAAGGTGTCCCCCATATAAAATCGCCACGATGAGATTACATGGCGGCTTACGGAAGCGCACAAACCGACGCGATGCGATATTTTAATCCTTTAAAGCTGCAGTTTGGAGAGGCCTTATATCGTTCACTGCTGCATATGAGACGTTCCTTACTTAAATTTGTAGTCTGTGATAGGAGAATACTGTGCATTTTGTAAATTTACACTCAAATATCGACATTATAAAACATCACCTTATATTTGCGTTATTTTTAATAGTTCAATGTAAAAAATCAACAGCTTTAAATATTGGAATCGAAGCGTAGAAAATGTTTTGAAATACGAACGTAGGGTTTTGTGTACCCCAGTATTGAAAACACAGACGTAGTCCTACGTCAAAAGGAACAGCGTTACGGATGTGTGGCCGCCTAGATGTGTGCGGTCACCTTGATGGTCCTTTTCGAGAGAAGCTTTGCAGCATGTTGATCATCCTTTCGCTTATTTGCCATTTCAGGGTGCTCAGTATCGCATGACGCCAGGTTTTGTCATACGCCTTCGATAGATCCAGCGAGGCTTTCAGACGCTGTTCGTCCTGATTTGATAACGATCTCCCCAATTTGGTAAAATGAGAGTTATTCTGAGAGTAAAAGTGACGTTTGTCACTTGGGAAAGTGAGAAAAGTCACCTGCCGTGACAAGACTCTTCTGGGTAAATCAAACCGCAGGTGACTTTTCACACTTCACCAAGTGACAAGCGTCACTTCGACTATCGGAATAACCCTCAATATGTGCTCGTACCGTATCGTACCGTATGTTGACGTTTATCAACCTGTACGTTCAACTCCAGTTCCATGGTCAGTCGACGATTGATAATCCGCTCGGGCAGCTTTGCCATACAGCTGGTGAGCGAGATGGGAATTATGGAGAACAGTAAACACTCTGCGTGGCAAGCGACCTCCAGCTACCCTCCATCCTTCCAAATGGCGAAGACAACAACAGAACGGGAGTCCATAGGTTTTTCACCCAACACCGCAGATGTGTATAACGTCAATATAACGCTCAACGAACTCCTGTAGGCTTTCGACAAAAGGTGACGTGTCTCGACGGGTCCGGATGGGGTTGGGTACCCACTGCTTCAACGTCTTCCTCTATCCGTAAAATGATGCTCCTTCAGCTACTGAACAGAATCTGGCATGACGGCGTGCTTCCCGCTAGCTGGCGGAATGCTATTTTCGTCCCGATTTCAAAGCCGCACTACCTTGATACAGGAACGGCTGCCTTTTCGCTGCTCTGGCTTCCTGGAATCTTGCCAACGCATATGAGTGGTCTGGGTTGGATTTCGGTAGTCTCCGTAAGGATCGTAGGTATTTTTTTTTCTGGGCACCACCATGGTACCCGGATGACCAATATGGTTAAAAGGTGTTTAATAAAACAAACAAACCACCATGGTACCACTTTCAGTCCTACACGGCCACTGGTTCGTGGTAGAGAACAAGTCGCTGCTGCAATTATTCTTTCAGTGAAGTTGGAATCGTCCCACTCGACATCCGGTCGGATAGTTTCTGTGGTGATGCGTTCGTATAACGACTATTAATATCTAGTCTTCGAAAAAACGCGTTTTTTGGCACCTGGGACTATTGTTTCAAACATTCAATGCTTGATAATTGTATATATAAAAAAGTAAACTGTAAAAATTGATTTTAATTACCTACTAAATAAAAAATAAAAAACTTCATAAATCGGAAAACAATGAACAAAGAAGTGTCAAATCCTGGGTAAAATTTATTGTTTTGATATTTTCTACCATTTAGCTCAAGACAGTATTATATTATCAAAGCAAAAGGTAATTTTTTTATTTGCATTATGCTACGACACAACAATATTTTGTCACTTACAGATAATGAAAGATAGCCGTACAAACAATACATCCGAAGACACTATATAACTAAAAAGAAAAGTTTTTGCACACCAACAAAGATTTACTTTTTGCTATTCTGGACCACAGTCAATAACAACGTTCCAGCCGTTGCCACTCGAGACCAATTTCGCTTGACGGCCGTAAAAACCAGCCATCTTCAATATAATTTGTAATTCCTGACGATCTGCCCAGAACCAACCATAAACTGTTTTCATCAGAGTACTTGCCACCATTTCAGGACACAGTCAGAGTAGACGCGACGTAACCATTTCTAAGGAATCTTGTTATTTATTCTTGCTCCCTGCGTCGCGTCACACCACGTGTCCCGTCTACTCTCGTTATGTCCTTACGCAAATGAACTGATCAAATTATAACTCGTACATCCAATGGAGTTATGTCAAAGAAGCACTTCTTTGGCTCAAGACCAAAATATCCACTTCTAACACAGCAAACATGTTCAGCAAAGAAAAACATTTCTCGAGGCTCAGTACATTTTCCAGCAACACCAGATATAAATTTCACCGAAGTATTCCTTCCATAAATCCTTCCCATTTATCTCTTTGGATCGCAGCATCTCCTCGACAGACAAAAACAATTGATGTTCAAAAGTATCGCCATCGTGACATAATCTCACAGATGAAATTTTCTTGTGAATGTAATTTTGATTTACAAAAGCGTCTTTTTGCTCGTCGCTGCGAGGACGCCTGGAAACCTAATCAGGAGATTGTTGTGCTTATCAATTTTCTCTCGTGGCACATGTGAACGCTGACTGGCAAGGGCAACTGTGTCATGATTTCCACCGGAGAATGATGGCAGACATTTGCCACGTTATTTCATTTCATCAAATACGTTCTAACTCCTTCATCGCTTCGAGTCGTGGTGTTACACAAATTTGCTTAAAATACGCAATTTCCCTCACCAACCTTACCCTCTACAGCTACCACCAGGAAGGCCTATCTTTAATTTCCGTTGACAAAAGTCATTTGCAGTCAAATACATATGAACTGCTAAGGGCGACGACGGTGGAGACGACAACATTCGGATTTTGCAGTAGCTCTAGAAAGCTACATAGGTAAGTCTGAAGCACTTTCGATATGTACTTTCCCATCAAGGCACCAAAGGGAATGCTCTCCGTCGTCATCCTATTCTCCTTCTTTTCTCAGATTGAACCACTTGAACCGATTTACTTACTACAGTAGGCATGATTTTATTTTCTATTTTTGGTTTATTTAGGCGATGTTCAACCGGTGCCGATTTTATTAAATTTTAAACTTGGATATTATTAACTTTAAAAATAATCCTACTACACATATGCCCAACAGTATCTTCCATACGTCAGTAAACAGTGGTGCAGATTGAAAAAAGGATCATAGTTTAGCAAGTGGCTGGGTTCGATTTCCCGCATAGTAGAAAACTATGATTTTAATTGTCGAGTATTACACATCTTCCATGTGTAGAGGAAACTCTCAACAAATAATTAGGAAGCCAAAGTTTAAGGACGCAAATGAACTAATGTACAGCAATACCTAGAAAAAGTACAGTTAGTGGTAACGATCGCTAGCTCTCCGCTTTCATTTAATCAATTAAGCTTATTACCAGGAAACACGTTTATAGTGCACCTTAATCCCAGCCCAAAAAAATCTGCTCCATTGGATGCAGAGCAGCTGAGACGTAGAGCATGTTGTGTATTCTGACTGGAATGTTGTTTTTTTTTTAAGCTAACAAATTCCCGCTCCGGAGCTATGGAAACCAAAAAGAGATCAGAGAGAATAGAAAAAAAAAACATTTACTGGTGCAGATAAAGAACCAAGATCAAAGCGTAAATGGGATGTGACTTATGTATGTATACATAACGTGGAATATATAATTTTGAGCTCTGCTGCTGCCACCAGTCCTGGTATGGAACATTATGCTATAGTTTATCTCCAACCGGATAGCATAGCTGGCAGTATACAGTGCTCTACTGATTTTGCTGCGCCCATGTTTTTTTTAATTGAATTGACCGTGTCACAAGGCAGTCGGTTGTTGTTTTGTGTGATGTGGTATTTTAGATTAAATTTTATGGTTGAAGCAGTTTTAAATACTTTAATCCTAATTGAGTAATAGCTTTTAACTTGATTGTTGTTAAAACGAAAAGTTTTTGTGGAGAACGTGCCTCACAGTGTATCAAAAAGATAAAGTTCTTGATCGCAGTGAAAAATGTTGGCAGCCTTATTTTCTGCTTATTGCTTGGTTACGGTGAATATCACTTTGTGGTGTGTGTGAGCGTTAGCGCTAAGGAAGAAACTAGGTTCTACAGATGTGAAAAATAAACCTATACTTTGTTTCGTGGTGGTGTGCGATTGATGGCCGGCTCACATTTCTGCAAGTGGACACGGGATCTAACGTTCAGCTAATTATTGCATTTTTAATAGTATGGCTCCAGTAGGACATACGATAGTATAAAAAAGTATTGACAAACTTGAATGGTTTGAAGACTGAGCTGGTCATTTCGTGGTGTAGCGTGTGGGAACGAATGCGCTGTATAAACGCAGAGATCCTGACGTTTGCGCTTTTTTTTCTGTTTACCTCTCTCTTTTTCCGCTGTGAGTTTTTGCTGTTCGATCTGTCTAATCGTTACGGTGAGTGAGATAGTGGAAGAGGTGAGATCAATTTCTTTCACGGGAAGGGTTGGCTCAGAATTCAAATACTACTTTGACGTTAAGTCCACGTTCATTGGTTTTTACATTCTGTTTTTTGTATTGGTATTTTGTGGGGGGAAATTACAACGTACAGTTTTTTCCTTGTTTTTGTATCCGTTTTTTTTGGTGGTTTATATTTTTTGGGTTGGTTGGCGTGTTGTTTTTTTCTAGGGTACCAATTTTTGGGGGTGGTCTCTCTGTGGTATAATTTTTTTATGTTGTTTATTTGTATTGGTTGCACGCCTCCAGGAGTCATATGATCACAAAAGACTGCCAGCTGAAACATGGAGACGCTGGTTGGCGTAGCCTGGGCAATGTTGTCAAATTGACAATAGCGAAGTGAGGGGGTGCGAACATCTAGATTCAATTAATAATTTCAGCACGCTTTGGGATCATCTTTGAATTCCAAAACCATTCATCTTATGAGCATGGAGAAACATTACAAGCATTAATGGCTCAATTTGTTTTTCATTATTCCAGCATAAAGTTTACATTAGATGCCTTTGGACCAATGGATGTCAGATATGTTCGAAACATTAATTAATTATATTCTCTTATTATTATTATTATTATTATTGTGGATACAAATATTAATCTTTCTAGATATTAATGGTTAATATTACAGTAGCAGAAAAAGGTGAAGAGGACAAGAGGATGACCAGCTATGTTACAGATATACATTCTATTATCGCTAACTGTCGTTCTCATAATATTATTTTGTTACGTCATTCTATTATTTTATGTTATGGTATGAAAGTATATTATTACATTTAAATTAAATTTATTCTTTATATCACTGTAGTACCTATTAGATCCACTACAAATGATAATTGCGATGCAAGGAATCGGAGCAGGAAAATTTAAGATATACTATTCTTGATATGATATATTATTTTATCCATGGAATTACCAAATTTTGAAAAATAATTTTAAATGCAAATTTTTTCTCATGGCCATGACACATTGTGTAAATTTTCAAGTTAATTTTAGATACGCAAATTTTTCTGCAATTGAAGCAGGACAACAATCTGCAGACATGTAATTTAAAATAGAAATGTTATTATCAGTTTATTTTATAATATCCCTTCACTATATTATATATAGTATTTTATATGACATTGTGTATTGATTATATTTTTATCATTATCATATCCTTTTTATCATTACTTGTATTTTCATGATTTATATATTAACATAAACATAATTTTATTAATTTTACTTCAAAGGTTATATATACTCTATTAATTATTATGTTTTATATGTCCAATGATTATTTTTATCCTTTCTTCTTCCTTTTATGATTAGGAAGTATCTAGTGCCTTGAATACAAGAAGCTGCAACGGAATCGGCGGCAGACATACGTACTTATTATCTAAAGTCCATTTAGGCGGACGCTAGTCGTTTATTATTTCTCTTTACAGGCTCGACAGTTGAAGTGTTTATTTTTTAACAATTTTAACAACTATTGACCAGCATTTTGACATTAACTGTTAACACAGAGTACGTCTGATATTATTTTGTTGAAAGGTCCTGGCACATGTTATTGCTCCATAGAACCAGCAGAAAGGAAATCACCATTTTGGAAAATTCGACATGCAAGGTGTACAATTCGAATACATTATCCAATCCAGGCTACCCATTTTGCCGTATCAAATGACATACACTCTATTTAAAGATATTTCCTTATTATATTCTATATTTGACATATATTACATGAACCTAAATATAATTCATTGATTTAAAACATTTCAATACTGGGGTGGGAGGGTGCATCAGGGCATCATTGAAGTTGCAATTGGACAATGGAGTGGACAGCCAACCGGAGTCTAGGAGGGGATGTGTCTTTCATTTATGATTGGTACATTCCACTCCAACAGTTGTAATGAATTTGACGCGCCTTTCTCAAACAAACCATCTAGTGGAAAGCTTAACTGAATTGCGTATTTTGTTATTCGTTTTATTGGATCATACTGCTGGAAGGAGATTCTCTTATTCCCGCAGGTTTCGCGTAAGTGTCTCTGCTTACGGGCCTGTCCAACCCTTTTTGGCCCTTCGTACAGCAGTATGTTGAATTTAGAACGGTAACAAAGCATGATCTTTCTGTTAAGTGGAACCGCATGCAGGGCAAGGCCCACGCTACGATGGTGGCTTTCTGTGTACATACATACATTTGTATACCGATGCAAATAGAGAGTAATCAGATTGGCAATTGATTCCGTTTTTCCAACGCACTTGTGAGAAAAAGTGCTCTAAGCAGTCCTCTGATAGATTCCTGGTTCTAAGGAATTTGAACCCATATTTCTCGCGTAGTTTTTTTCCAGAGCGATTTTAAAGAAACAATGAACAGCAACAACCCTTCGATGAAATATGGTGAACGGGATTGTTTAACCAGAGGTTTGAAGTTTAGTTCCCGTAAAAATATGTAAATTCTTTTTAAAAACAAAAGTTTCATTCTACCTGGGTAGCATCGAAACCGTTATTGCTGATAAACTTCAACGTTGGATTCCATCATTGGCCAATAGCTTGATCGTCTTTAAAGTGGACGTTTATTGCCTGGGGGAAGAATGTTATTTGTATATTTTTTCATTCAAAAGTTTACAAATACCTTTTTAGTATTGAAGCAAGAAGTATTGGCAACATCAAATAGTTTGTCAAAATTCTCGCATTAACCTGTTGTGTATTGCGCTGCTTGAGGAAGCTTATTCGTGCCCACGTAAGCACGCAATCCAACGGCAACGGATCGACTTAAAGTCTGCGCAGCTAGTCCAACATTCATCTCAGCAAACTGTGAGAGTTTTATGTGTTCGTAAGACAATCCAGGAACAGTTCGTGTTGTATGTTTAACATCCACCCAATAGAGATCCACAATATGCTTGAAGCTGCATAGTCCACCATCATAGATAGCATTGTGCTTTAATAAATTGTTGCTTGTAGACTTATATAGATGAGATGCGTCAGGCATACAATAGATTCGTTGTACCATTGCTCCTATTGACTCTTCGAAGTATGGTTTTTCTGTTGAAACGAGACATCCCTTCGAAAACAAGGCACGGTTAACAAAATTCTGATCGCAAACAAGCACTTTGGGCGTAAAACCAGAATCAGCAACCAACATTGATCGATTATGGACTTTATCTTCATTTTTTATATCTTTACAAAAAAAGTATCCGATGGACTGTTTCTAGATCGGATAGATTTGATCATTAGCACTAGAGCTGAGTTTTCAGGGGAATTCACATCAACACCATGTCTTCCAGGTTGCTACGTTTGGCATTTCCGATTCTTATTCGCTTGAAGCTCTAGCGTTCAGCTTCAGGGTCTTGTAGTTGGAATTGCATCTTTGTGTCAATTTTGCACCTCTTTTCGAATTCGCTATCTCGATTCGAAGACTCCTAATAAGATTTAGCTTCTTAGAGATAGTTTTTGATTTTTTCGAAGCTCCTTTTTCAAATAAATTCCACGTTCTTCCACGATAATAATTGGCTTAATGGGATTCAGCATGTAATCATGATCATAATTTGTACTAGGATTAACTCTTTTCAACACATGAGCATGTGATACATCCGCACTTTCGTAAACCGTTGCTGAAGAAATCTCTATCTCGCCAGCAACATCTAGTATATTTCCGTCGACTCCTGTGTCTTTTGTATTTAGATCTGATTCTGCAGGAGAACATCCTTCGTCTAAGGTCCTTGGGAAAATTCGTCATTGTCTTTGCAAACTCTAGGAATCACGCATCTGTGGAGGCTGAAAGAAAGGATTCAATATATTAATTTAATTGATTAACAATTTATTTAATCTTACCCTTGACTTTTATTTTTTTTGTTGAGGAAATCGGAATCAAAAAAATTATCCTCACAATTGTATGAATGGTCTGGTAGATTTTCCTCACCACAGAGAAACGTTTCCAAAGCTTAGAGTTACTGAAATTTGGTATGAAATTATTCAGGTCCCCTTGGCAAATCCAATGGCATCCAGTATGTTTGTTACCTGTTTTTTGCCAAATCATTCACGCATCCACGTACACTGCACTGTTTGTAGCCCATCTCGAATGTTTTATTTCAATATCAAATCAATCTATTTCTATCAAATGCGAAATCGGATTGCAGTGTGTCTCACAATAGGTGTCACCTTTTTACAGTCTTGGTTTATTTCAGCTGGGTAATTTTAACAGCGGAATTGATTATACCCGTTTGGAGTGCATTCTTTTGACAGCTTATCGCTGAAGATAAATAAGCGATTCCGTTTGTTTATATTTATCAGCTACCATGGAAGCAATACGGGAGCAAGTTCTAAAATCTCATTTGCAAAAGCTTAGACCATGTCAGATATTCAATAGCCTTAAGCAGTTCGGAGTGAGTAAGCGTTTTGTTTTTCGTACCTTGAAACGGTTCAAGGAAACTGGAAATGTCCATATTCAACACAAAGGAGGTGCCAGACGAACTTCCAGAACGAAGAAAAAGATCAAATGTGTGAGGGAGCAGAAAATACGTAATCCGGCCGTATCTGGCCGTAAATTGAACAAACAATTTCAAATGTCCGCTGCTTCAATGAACAAGCTCCTCAGACATGATCTGGAATGAAAGCCGTACAAGAAACAACGGGTTCACGGATTGACGGAGCGTCAAAAGCATGCCAGGGTCCAAAGAAGCAGAAATCTTTTGGTTCGGCACGGTGACTGCGAGATTTTATTTTCGGATGAAAAGCTCTTCCTCCTTCAGGACAGTCATAATCAACAAAATGATCGTGTGTATGGCAAAATTCTTGCCAATGTTCCAAAATATAAACTAGTTGTAGAACGTTATCAAAATGTATCGAAAATCGTGGTATGGGGTGCCGTTTCACGAAAAGGAAAATTTCCTCTTCTTTTCATAGAACCTAACGTAAAAATCAACACTGAATATTATATCAAGCAGGTTTTGGAGAACCATCTGCTTCCTCATGTTTCAACGCTGTATGGGAATACACCATGTTGTTTCCAACAGGACTCAGCTCCAGCTCACAAGACAAAGAAGACACAAGCGTGGTTCGCGGAAAATTTTCCCGATTTCATCTCAAGCAAAGAATGGCCTGCATCTTCACCGGATCTCAACCCACTTGACTACTTTGTTTGGGGTTATATGCATCAAAATATAGGTCCTACGAAAGGGCTTACTTTAGATCGATTCAAGAACCATTTGGTTAATATTGGGGACCAAATTCCTCAGGAAATCGTGCGTGCCATCTGCGATGGGTTTACAAAGCGAAAGATTTGAATTGAATTAATATGGTTTATTTCTATAACAGGTATCTTTCAAATGAAAAATAAATGCTATGATTTGGTTGATTTGTTTTGCTGTAACCCCCTTTTGTTTTAGTGACACCTATTGTGAGACACGCTGTACTCGCTGCTAAACAAAATTAATCTCTTTGGAAAAACCTCAAATTAAATGGCCAGATTTCTGAATTTGTTCAAAAGTTGCAGATTAACTTTTCTTTGAAGCACTGGTACTCCACTAAAAATATCGTTAATTTATTAGCACTAATCCAAGGAGCTGAAGTCTGCATCAAGGCTGACAAAATCAGCCGTGCACTGTATTGCATGAAGAAAGCAACACGAACCAAGCGAGACGCTATAATCGTATAAGTATGATATGGATTATTGCACTTGTTTCAAACTGTTCCACTGTTCCACTGTTCCCTAGTTGGAGTTGAAAAAACTGCTTCGTTGGCAGAGTAGTATAATAGAGCAGGGCAGAATCAGGCCCAAGACGGTCCAAAATAAATCACCCATCGTGACATTATCATACAATCTAGAAGCATAGGGTAAACACGTTACTCCCACGTCAAATAGCCAAGGTCAAAACAATATTCTCAGACTAAATAAATTTTGAAAATCCACCCCTGAACACGAACGGCCGCGTGATCAGCATCATCCGGAAAAAGAGTACATGCTTTCCCTCACATTTAAACCATCTGGTAGACACCCGTCCTGTGCGGTAAAATATGAGTGATGATTTGTTTAACATTCCATACACCATGAGATAGAGCTTATATTGCCATGCCAACTAACGACTTGGATTACGTCAGCAGAGTAAACAGGCAATTTCCCTTCTTAGCAAAGCACAGCGATTATTATTTTTTTCCTTTTCGCTCGTAGGCTATAAGTGCTTCTTGGTTGCTATCCTGCTGCTGATGCTGTTTCTGAAGATGACTGATCTGATTGTGTATGGTGGGATCCGAAAGCAAGACTTTTTCGCCCAATAGAAACGCTTCACTTCATCCATTATTGTCAGCCCAGCAGCTCATCGCAAATTCCCACAAAGCAAGAAGACGTTCTTTCCACGACAGGAAGCGGAAGTCAAACTGAACAATTCGAAGCATAAAATGGTACCGAAAACTGAGGGACTCGATAAGCTTCGGGTGTTTGGGTCTGGTCCTGATACGCGTCCGATTATGCCGTCGTAATGAATGAGTCAGTTCCGGTCAGTATCCCTTCTGGTTGGTTCTTTTGGCGAGCGGCTCCTAAACCAAATCTTTTCTTCGGGGCTTAGCCATGATTTGTTAAATCATAGCCAATGAATAGCTTAGTTTATTGCTGAGTTGATGATGGAACATCTTGCACGCTTGGATTCTCCCATGTGACCGGATGAGATTTATGATCATTGCTTGAACATATGGCTTCCCCCTTCTGAGGGTTAGATAATGATGATTATCCTGTCAGCAGCTCCTGGACCGGTGGAGGTGCTGATACAGCAGAATGCTGTTTGAAAAAAAATCCTAAGGCAGATGCATCTATGATATGAAATTTAGTTGACTTCCAAGCATATATTCATTTTAATGAATCACCATATCGTGAAAAAAATCAAAAAAATATTGAAATGTTCCATCAAATAAATTTAATATTTTGTAGCGTCTCCTCTTTTATTTTAAGTGCATTTCGACTTAATTGTGGACAATTAATGGAGCAAACGACTAGTCCAATGCAAACAGGTAGCCGCAACTTTCATCCGCGTTAAATTCTTGCTCGTTCCCAAAGCAACTTGTGGTACTCATATTTAATATTTGATTGGAAGGGTATTTAATTTATAGTTGATTGGGACTTTTTGAAGGATTCAATTTCGACTCATGACTTTTATATGAATATGAAAGTTTACTACCATGTCGATGCTATATCCTTTTAGGGAACTGTTGTATATTCCTAACCCATCAATAATGATTCAGAAAAAATCCATTAAATCACATTTCCCATCTAAGATCATACGTTAGCATATATTCCGAATAATATCCTTATTCACTTATCTCAATTGCCTGTCATTTTTCATCATTCTTCGCACTTATATCAACAAATCCCATCAAGGGGGCGAAACACCCATAGCATAAGCTCTAATTTTTCGATAAATATTTATAAACATTTCACGGTCGACGAAAACGATAATATCCGCAGTTTAGCGCTGCATTCACTAAAGCGATGGAAGAACTGCGTTACCATATGAACAACCGGCAATTCCTCTCTACTGTTATGTATCGACCGAGATCCGTATGCTCACATCCTACCCAAACCGAACAAAAGAAAACTTTTTTCAATGAGAGCCCTCGGGTGGGAATGGGGTGTTTATGAATATTTACAGACACCTTTTTCATTCTTTTGATGCTGCCATTGCCGTTCGCCATGCAGCGTGAATTCACTAACAGAAGTGTACATATTTGCGAAACATTTGAAAACGACCTATCTTCGTTGTCCAATCTCTTCATCGACTTTTTCTTTTGTGAATTACGTGACTGAAAAATCATTTTCCAGACAATGTATTGTTCAACGCACAAGCTAATGACGGCTTTTCTCGTCCTACGCTGTTAGCAGAGAAGCACATTCATTGCTTTAGCCGTGTTAAACCGAAGGGAAAGTCGAATAAGAGAGCCCTTTTCACATCTTACGCGAGATTTCTTTTATTTGGGATGCTTCCGTTGTTCCTTTTTGGCATCCAATATACTGGCATCCGGATTCCACATACTGTGTTTAGAAAGGTGTGACTGGTAATTTCCGACAAACGATCATGAAACAAGAAAAACCATTTGCTGTCGACTACGAATAATTATTCATGTTAGAATTGCTCAGAATTAGAGGGTGGATAGAACTCGACAGACCGGACATTATATTCAAAACTCGTTCATCTAACTTTTTTCAATCACCAGGTAAATATTAAATGTTTAAACGACACATTCAAGCTTTCGCTTATCTTGTTTATGATTCTTTAAAGCCTCTAACAGTCCATACAAGACCTGAAGACCTGATGTCTGCTTTTGCCAGTGTTGGAGGTACCAATCAGGTATCTGTCAAACTGAGTTCGAAATTCAACTCACGTGCCTGTTCAGTTAAAACGTGTAAAATAAAGTCTTGAAAATTTCAGCCCATTCAACTCCCGAACGTTCCTGCACCGTCAGGCAAAATTTATTGCTCCAGCAAGTAGCCCTCAGTGAGTGATGTTATCTAATATTTTAACATAAAATCAAGAAGCAATCGCCTACGATATACATCATGAGCCGCAAATTGATTCGATAAAAAAAAATCAAAAAAGGTAACATAAAGTTTGGCAAGTGCATTAGACAAATTTGAATGTTATCACCCACAAGGCTTAAACGGTCTGTCTGTCTGTCTGTCTGTCTGTCTGTCTGTCTGTCTGTCTGTCTGTCTGTCTGTCTGTCTGTCTGTCTGTCTGTCTGTCTGTCTGTCTGTCTGTCTGTCTGTCTGTCTGTCTGTCTGTCTGTCTGTCTGTCTGTCTGTCTGTCTGTCTGTCTGTCTGTCTGTCTGTCTGTCTGTCTGTCTGTCTGTCTGTCTGTCTGTCTGTCTGTCTGTCTGTCTGTCTGTCTGTCTGTCTGTCTGTCTGTCTGTCTGTCTGTCTGTCTGTCTGTCTGTCTGTCTGTCTGTCTGTCTGTCTGTCTGTCTGTCTGTCTGTCTGTCTGTCTGTCTGTCTGTCTGTCTGTCTGTCTGTCTGTCTGTCTGTCTGTCTGTCTGTCTGTCTGTCTGTCTGTCTGTCTGTCTGTCTGTCTGTCTGTCTGTCTGTCTGTCTGTCTGTCTGTCTGTCTGTCTGTCTGTCTGTCTGTCTGTCTGTCTGTCTGTCTGTCTGTCTGTCTGTCTGTCTGTCTGTCTGTCTGTCTGTCTGTCTGTCTGTCTGTCTGTCTGTCTGTCTGTCTGTCTGTCTGTCTGTCTGTCTGTCTGTCTGTCTGTCTGTCTGTCTGTCTGTCTGTCTGTCTGTCTGTCTGTCTGTCTGTCTGTCTGTATGTATGTATGTATGTCTGTCTGTCTGTCTGTCTGTTTGCAGAGGTTTTTGGGGCCGGTGATGGTTCTTAACATTGTTTAGGACCACTCCCCGCTCGGGAAGGGGGGCTCCCATACAAATGCAACACAAATGTCTGCACAAATGGCTTTAAAGACAAGAAATTCTTGAATGATAGTTTGAGACCCTCCCCATTTTGACGGGTGGGGGCTCCCAGACTAATGAAACACAAATTTCTGCCTAGCTCGAGAACTAATCAAGCAAATGGAACCAAATTTGGCATGTAGGGGGTTTCAAAGGCCAACAAATGTTTCTAAGATCACTGGAGACCCCTCACATTCTGGACGGGGGGCTCTTATACAAATAAAACAGAAATTTCTGTACAACTCGAGAACTAATCAAGCAAATGGAACCAAATTTGGCAAATGGAGGTTTTTGAAGGATGATGTATGATATGTACTACCACCCATTGTAGCACGGAAACTAAGTCCGACAGCAATGGGCTCTCCTCTCTGTTAGACTTGATCAAGCTTTAATAACCACTGATTATCCTAATCATGCCGTTGTATGAAGGGCCAAAAAGGGGTTGGGTGGATCGATATGCAACATCACTTATACGTATCCACAGGGATATAAAGAATCTCCTTCCAACAACAAGATTGAACAATTGGTCAAAAGAGCAAGCTATCTAACATGAGGATGCCCCAATGGGCGGGGAGAAGAGCCCGCCCTCTATTCACAAACTGTTAGCAATGGGGAGTTGGCATTCCCACTCTCCCCATCCAGAGTGCTTCAATCGGGTGCCCTGATGGTCCCTCCCATTCCCATGAAATATTTATATAATGGTGTATATATTTATGTGAATGAAAAATACTACAAGCATTCGTATCTATAATATATGATCTTCATTCGGTTGATCCTGAAATGCAAGAAATGTTGTAAAATGTTAAAGTGTAGAGTTCTGTGGTTCGCGCTTAAGCACGTTTTCGTTCGTTTTCAGCGATAGCAGATTTCACCAAAATTTTGATTTGAAGTATCCTGAAAAAGTTTATTGAACCTATTGAAATTTTACAAAACTAACATTTATACATTTTAATTTACTGTTGCCATGGTCACTATTTGCTACTTGATGCTGATTTTATAATAGCAATCCGCTTTTATTTTTGCTGACCTAATAGTTATTGCTACCGAGTTAGGAGTGGAAAGATTTAAGAGGAAGGGAGTTAAAGATAAATGGGCAAAAAACAATAAGTAATGTTTTAATCATCTTTGAAGTAAAATCAATAAAACAATATTACCAAATATAATGATATTGTGAGTTATGATCAAATAATGACAAAGGTTGAAATGTAAAATCAAACACTAGCCAAATGGCACACAGCGCTGCATGAATCAGATCAGCTCAGAATTGGTAAAAAGTCATTTGCAAACCGGAAATGAAAAATACATTCAGCAAAAAGTGCAAAAGCCTACCACAGATTTTCAAAAGCCTACCACAGCTGTAATTTTCGGCGTTATATACTGGACATATAAGGAATGCTAGATGTCATAAATTGAATGTATGTTTCGTGTTTAAGCCAGATACCGCCTAAATCAGGTTTGTTGCATGAAAATGTGAAGGTGGCGATGATATGATGGAAATAATACGATGTTGTAAAGAAATACTACATAATGTACATATTAATTTAATGCCGCTATTTGCCTCTTCCGCTGCGATTTTAGATGATTGAAACTCTAAAATAGCGAAAATTCCAACGTGATATAATGAAATAAAGTTGATACTGGCATCCTAGAAAATAGCAAAGGAAATTTAGGCAATAAATTTCATTGATTGATTACTGCCCAAAAACCAAACTCAATAAATACAAAAAAAAAAATTAAAAATGAATGACAGGAAATTCTTCGATAACTCTTTTTTTCCTCTGGTCCCATAAATGATTCTTTATGTCTGTAAAATAGAAAAGGTAGGCTCTAAACAATGTTAGTTTTTGATTAACTGCAAGTTGGACGTAGAATACTGCTTTTTTTTTGTAGAATTTGACGTATATAATCCTTTGATAAAAATTTACTACCATAATACACAACGAGTCAGGTGGCCAAAACTAGAACCATGCAAACCCGAAGCTGAAAATATCATTAAATTAATCTTGTGATGGATGTCATAATATAAAATGATAGTAACACTTATATTTGTAACGTCTGCATGTCTACTGATACTCTGCAACTTAAAATGACTAGCATTATCATAGACACGGCGTAATAAATACAATTCAAAATATATTATACAACACTTGGGAATTCCATGGATGATCTGAAATATATACCGTATAAAGAATACTTCCATTTTCCGTGGTAGGGTAAGATTTCAGCATGCTACTTTACCGGGTCACGCTGCCTACATCGCTTGGTGCGGCTGCCACTAATGTATAGTTGACGCGATACAGCGTTTTTACTCAGCCCTGGATCAGACAGACCTTTGACCCCTTACAACCCCACGCCCCTCCTCAATCTACTGAATTCAAAAGGACAACATGCTTCATGATGCCCGTTTTGATCCCAAGTACCTAGTTCTAGTTGTCATCAGAACAATTCAAAATTCTGTAATCAAATTGAATAAAAGAAAAAGTTCCTCAAGGTTATCCATTGTAGTGGTAAAATTTAGCGCAATCTTAACCTGTGGGATTAATTTGGTTCCTTCATCTCCAAATGCGAGGTCTCCTCCTGCATTCATCTCCAAAATAAGAAAATATTTAAATTAAATTAGCTAGTTGACCATCGCCAAAAAAGTTGTCGCATGTGCAGATTGATAAATGCCAAAAGCAAATGAACTCGTGCTAAGCTGCGTTTTTGTTTGCAAGTCTTCATCTCTAATATGCAAGAATTTCTATAATGTGCACTGATAATCATTCTGTTAAATATTTTATTTAGTGCTCACCGTACTCGTTTTAAAACCGATCACGGAAGAGAACAAATTTTAACGTGTACCTTGTCGTGACGCGTGAAACCGACTGCGTTCAAAATAGGTCTGATGTTCTTATTTCATGATTTCAAATCTCAGTATAAAGTGGGTATGTTTTGATGCATTACGGACTTATATTTGAGGTTATCAAATATATTCTAGAAGCTGTTGTAAATGTAGCATCCGAAACATGATTTTGAGTGTGAAAGTATTTATTATTTTTGGATTCATGTTAGTATTTAACAATACAGCAAATAGAACATACAATTGAGTAACATTTATCATTGAGTCTTTAAGAATTTAACTGCCACAAGGATTACATCACTCGTGATATTCATTATTGTTAAGTTTGTATGCTATTGGTTTGTGGGGCTCCAGTTCTTCTCCAGGAAAATTTATAGAAACTGCAGTTCGGCTCGAATTAACTGTTAATGATAGTTTGTTTGTTGAATGTGCAACGTGCTTGCTAGTGTTAAATGGGTCCTTTGTTTACGGAGGGAACATGGTTCGCAATTATAATGTTTTTCTCAGTCTTCTTGAGTTGCAGGACGGCCTGAGTGTTTGGCAGCACGTAATATTACGATAAAAATGGGCATTTACACCATCTTCAACTGTAGATTGTACAGACTAAACATTGAACATACACCCAAAAGTTGAGAAGGTGGCAAAAAATGCAATTGCAGTTTTTGCAATCATATCTTCAGAAATCCGCATGATTCAGAAAAGGCAATTTTGCCCAATTTGATCCACAAAGCGTTTTATGGTGCATATGAAGCACGTGTGTGCTGTCCTTGTTCAATCATCATCAACATATCAATATACAATATGGATGAGTCGATAGCACAAAATGGTGCAACGCTATTGGCCACTGTTTTATTGCCGCCGTCAAGTGTTCTATTTTAGTTCTCACTGATCATCGACAAAGCGTTTTATGAAATAAACAAAGCCATGCCAGTGTGTGTTAGGGACAGGTTGCACACAGCTTGGTAGAAAATATATCCATTTGCTTCAATGTTGTACCCTAAATTCCTCGCCAAGCAAACTACATACAAGATTTAAGTTTATCAATGTGGCTGAATGGTTGCCATTAAGAGTCGCCACGCCGACAATCACGGTTAAAGTCTCGATCTCTAATTTTCCCATTTTAATTTTTTGAGCCATCTGACTTTCGGATTTCCATCTCTTACTCATCGATTAAATACCACTGCGCCCAACCTCACGCACATATGTTGCTTTTTTGCCCACAACCAATGTTGGATTTTTCCTCCAATTTACGATCCACAGCAAGAAATGGAAAAAAAAATCATGCGAAAGTGTACTACAGTCTTGCTTTTTTATATTGGGTGTAGAGCGAATTACGAACAACTTAATCTAACACCCAGTGGACCAGTTTGGACATTTTCGTTTTGCAAAAAAATCCACAGGCTGGAGCGGGAATCGAAACCATATCTACAAGGCAACCGCTTGAACGACGGGCGACGCCGCTAACCACTTGACCTCGAAGATGATGTAGGCGATTGATTTGGCCATTTTCTCCGGGACGCTGCTCCTTAAGCAACGCCATGTTGAGCCGATGCGTGGTTATGAACATTTCGATGAGCTCAAGAGAAATTTCAATCAAACAACTCTTTAGTTGGCAACTTGATTTGATCGTCCTGAAAAGGGCGGATTTCAGTTGTTTACGGAGGGAACACAGTCCGCGATTGAAATTTTTTTCTCAGTCTTCTTGAGCTGCAGGACGTTTGGCAGGACACCATCCTGTGAAATGGTCAAACCGGAGGAAAGTTTATTCAGCTCCTCGTCGTAGCAGACGGCCAGCAGCAGGTGATGTGAATAATTCTGGTTCTCTTATTGTCACACTCCTGCTGCTTAGAGTTGATATGTATTACTGATAGCTGCTCGCTTCTTCTTCTTCTTCTTCTTCTTCTTCTTCTTCTTCTATGGTTTTTGAGAGGGACTTTAACCTTTCGGGTCATTCGTCCCTGTTCGCGAGATTTATATTAGTTTGAAAAGGCCAGTTTGGTTAAGGAATTCTATTAGCACTTCCTCATTTGGTGGCGATAAAACTCAATTTTAATATAAAGGCATCGGGTACTATAACATGACAGGAAGGGGGTATTAACGAAGGAAATGCGAATCAAACTATACAAAAGGGGACGGACTCAGTTGTTACGCCAGACAGCAGCGTGGAAATGAAATCATTAGTTTTCATTAGCGCGACAGGGGTTTCGGTGGTTAAATTCGCATCTTCTCAACTCAGGCAACAGAAAAACGGCCCTTATCAGGGCCTAAAAACCCCTGAGATATGAACACACTTGCTTCTGAAACTGCAAAATAATTAGAGTTAGAGAATATTGGCCAGAAAAGTTAGAGCTCACATTCGATAACTACCAGCAGCTAACCTAATCTATTATCTGTATCTAATCCATTATGTACCTTGATGTACAACTAGGAACTACAACGAAACTAATCTACTCTGTACACTGAATATGTTTACACATAATCGGTCTGCCGTGTTGCAGTTCGGCTCGAATTTACTATTAATATTTCGTTTATTGAATATCCAACGTGCTTGCTAGTTTTAACATGGCAAATAGAGATTTATATATGGATACTAATAAAAAATGTTGCTCATTTTCTCCGGGACACGGCTTTTTCAACGCCATATTGAGCCGGTGCGCGGTAATGAAAATTTCGATGAGCTCAAGATAAATTTATATCAAACTCTTTAGTTGGCAACTTGATTTGGTCGTCCTGAAAAGGTTAGTTGTTTACACGGTTCGCGATTGAAATTTTCCTCAGTCTTCTTGGGCTGCAGGGCTCCACTCTGTGAAATGGTCACACCGGCGCAAAGTTTTTTTCAGCTCCTCGTCGTTGCGGATGGCCAGCTGCAGGGGACGTGAGATGATTCGGGTCTTCTTGTTTTCACGGGCGGCGTTTTCTACCAACGTGCTCCGCAAACACGTCTGTCGCATACGAATGTACAGCGAGAACTGATGATTAATAAGTAGCGAGAACTGATGATTAAGTATATTTTAATTAGTTTAAACGAACATTATGAATTAAGTTTGCAACAGAAATTCATCTTTGATGTTCTACCTTGCGAATGAAATACTTATCGTAAAATTTCTGTTGGCCAGAGAGGAGATATTATCGTTCAAAGTCTCCAAACACGCGTAACGCTTGCAATTTCAGAAATTTTAGAACGGCGCCCCTATACAGGAATAAAAAAGAGAGACGTAAGTCCTACGTCAAAAAAAAATTGTCACTTTCGACGATTTTGTCTAGCTTTCAAGAGGGTCCGAAATTTCGAGGTACTTGAAGATACCTTCGACAATGTCATCAAATGAGAACAGCCCAGTCAAAGAAGGGGCTTATGTTCTTAAAATACACAGAAAAAACTAATGAATATGAACAAGTGCGTAAAATTTCCCCTCGTTTAATTCCAAGCCAAAGGAGGCACAAACAATGAAATTGTTTGCAATCGTTCATGCGCCATACAACAATGTTTGCAATCTTTCATACAACAGGCTAGATTTAAACTTTATCTGGCTTAAATTTACATGAAATATCCAATTATTTTCTGCCAAATCTAGCATTCCTTTTATGTACATTAGATAACGCAGAAATTTCAATGTTTCTCTTTATCTGTGTAGGGGCATCAGGGGTTTTGGATGTCCTTGGAAGCGATGGAAAGTCCTGGGTGTAGTTAGTGCTACGAAAACCAGGAGGAATTGGATTTTCCTTTCGTCCACCTTTTCTTTGCAAAGACAGGTTGATTTTGGGTTGCTGATCCTGTTCAACAAACTCTCCGCGGACCGACGCGTCCTCGCTTACGCAAAGCACCTTCCGGAAAGCTGAAAGATGTTCCCTCTTCAGCCAAATCAAAGTCAGACTCGTCATCTGACAAAGGAGCAATGGGATTTGAATTTGCATTGGGTGATAGGTATTCTGCGAAAAGCGAAATTGTTTTAGCGAGCGTTTTAATTTTTCCCCGCGTTGTTAATATGCCTGGCATAACGAGAGAGCATAAGGAGGATATCCCTTGCAAAAAGCGTATTTTTGTGTATTGTCTGCACAGGCACCATCGTCATGTTTCTCCCCGCAATTAGAGCAGCGTGCCTTGTGAGGTCGTATGCCCCATCTGCTTGCATGTTTGGCAGATCATGAACCGAGGTACAAACAACCTCACAGGTACTCGAAGTTTTTCCAACTCGACGTATTGAGGGAGGTCTCACAAAACGAGTCTTAAGGGGTAAATTTCTGTTCACCCTTAGTGATCGATACTGTGTCTAGCTATTGCACATTCAGTATCTTCAATAGAGAAAGCTATACTAACTTCAAAACAGGCAATAAGCTTGTTGTGATAAGCTATAAGCCTGTAAATCTAAGTAAAATATGAATTTGTAGCTGAATTAACATGTATCAAGAGAATAATAATAATGATGATACGGTGTACACTTAAATACATTTTTTTTTCTCATAGTGGATGTATGCACCAACACTACTGAAGTACGATATTTAAACTCTTTGCTAAACACTTTTGTTCAAGGAACTGTATGCACTGTACTTAAAAGCATTGTTAAAATTAGTAATTTAAGCACTGATCAACTCACTAAGAGTAAGATCAAAATGTTTCAGATGTATTTCTAGTCAAAAGCTGAGGAATCAACACTTACATCTGACTTTTTCATCCACGCCAGTGAACATAAAGATTATAAGTCCACGTTCGAAAACAAGGTTCAAACGTTCAAAGAGATTATATTGTTAACAAAGTAATTACAACCGTATGAAGTTTAGTTTGAAAAACGTGCACAAGATTTATGGAACAAGAAGTTCAATTTAATCACTTCATCTTGTACAAGGTCTACCAAATACCTTTTTCCATTTCCTTGCTCCCGCGTTTTCAGAAATTGAATCCGACAGTTAACCACTTCACCGACAGTCATAGTTATATGGCCAACTAACATTTGAACCATAAAACTTCGGCAGGCATTCCGCTCGAGAATGTCTTCTTCAGACACACCAGCAGCCACAGCCAGCGTTGTCGCCGTCGTCATCGTCGTCGTCGTACAGAAGTTGCAATATTACGACCATAAAACATGAAAGTTTATTGATTTGACTAGCATCCAAATGTCTTTTAAGCACACCAGAATGCCGCTGGAATGGATGGGTAATTGACGGCACTATACCCAGTACTTACATGTACATATGTGTGCTGACGGCATGTGCTTGCATAGCTCGAACAAGCAACCATTTTCCGGAACGGAACGAGATAAATGTTGTCTGTCTGCCGCCTGGTAGGTACTAAACTGTGCCACGGCTGGTGCGAAAGTTGTAATGAGAATCTTCTTACTTTTTATTATTACGTCCTTATTGGATCACATCACACCGAACTGATCTTTCTAACACTTCTCCGATAGTGAATCATTCCAGCATTCGAGACATAACCGATCGAACCGAGATTCGAACTCTCTGCCTCAACCATGGTTTTGATTTAAAACCAAACTAAAACTTACTATGCTAACGAGGATCCAGATGAACAGGAAACAGAAAAGTGCAGTTCATATTATTTTATACACATACAACACCAATGGAGCAGAAAGCAATACCTAAATGCAGAGCCACAAAGGTTTGCCAAAACTTTCAGTAGCAACATTATTTGCTCTCGGTTAAAGTTAAACTCTAGCGATGGTATATGGGTATCCTGCCAATAATAACGGTGGCATATCTCCGCCCTTTTCATAAAGGCATTCGTTCCAGAATGAAATCGTCTGCCAAGGATGTAACCCAAGAATAGAGAGTGTACGAAGATGCATGGAATGGGAAAAACTTAGGAAAATTGCTTCAACGCCGTAAGCCGATGATCTCTTAATCGGCTTTGTGTGTTCTTTATGGAACGATAGTGATACGTATCCTACCGATTTCGTTTGCATTTGCTTCCGGTGAACGAAGAATGGATCCATGTTTCTCAAGTTGAGTATTTATTTTCTTCTTATTACTCCATTGATTGACTAGGTGCTATCAGGTTATTTAATCGAATCGTATATCCTCTTCCGAAAAGCTATAGCTATCCTACGAACATTAGCGGAACTAAGGAGGATTGTAAAGAAAATCGTCGAAACATACCTATGTATGCACGATAAACATGGATAACGGAGGGGTTATTCAAATAAAACATCTAAAAGTTTTAAACTTTCGAACCCTCCTTTTTGAAATTATTGTCCGACTTTTTCTAGTACCGATAGCATTGTCACAATTTTGAGTACCCTCACCACTGATGGTACGTTGTATTTGATGCTCCCCAAAGAAAAAAATAAATTTCCAAGCTGTCAGAGCGTGAAGTGCGTCTGGAAAACTTCGCCCTAATCGTGGGCTTCAATTGAACATACACTTCAAAGAGCAGGAGCCAGAAGAAAAACATTTTTTCGACCGGGAAGAAGGAAGGGCGTTAAAAATATTTAAATAGATACTTTGAAAACTTATTCTTCTTCTTATTTTTCGTTTGCTTTCTTTTTCTTCTTTTTTGTTGTGTTTACGCTTTAATGTTGAGCATTTAACCGGCTCTCAACTTTTTGTAAGGCTCTTCGGTATGTTAACTTGAATGTAATAAATATTTTATTCCTTGATACACTGCACAAAAGTTTCTGTTGTGCTTGATTAATGTTTCTTACTGAAAAATAACACCAGAATAACTCATACCTAGAAGCTTTGCATATTTAAATAAACTTCAGAAACATGTTTAATTTCCCTCAAATATACAAATGTTGAAATGGAGATTATGAAGATTCCCTTTGAAGACTGCGTAAAAAATAATTAAATTTAATTGTTCAAATTTCAAGAAAAATCGAGCCCGACGCCGGTGGTTAAGTCTAGTCTTTATTGACTAGGACACCCGAGGCTCCTTGGCAAACTGCTAACAGATGCAAATTGATGAAACTTCACAACTTTAAGGGAACATTGGGTATGACTTTTGCAATGAGAAACGTCTCCAATGGATAATGGTAATAAAATTTAATTGGGAAAGTTTCCCAAGGCTTTCACGAGGGACTCAGATGAAAGGCAGAGGAAATATTGTCAATGTACAAATGTGCAAAAGTATAATGATCTATCGACTGATCAAATTTACAAATTACATTGCAAGGCGAGGCAGACAGCAGAAGTCATAAAGAGAGTGCAGTGCTTATCTGTCAAAAAGTTCCTACAAGTCTGAATTTAGCATTTATTGATTCATTTTCACCGTTGGAAGAGGTCAGTGGCGTATTCATGCTATCGATGTGTGAACATTAATCTAATTCATCAAAATCAGTGAAAAAGAGAGCTGGCATGTCTTTGGAAGTGCTGGGGGCTGTGCTTTAGGATTGTCGGTCGTGAAAAATAATAACATTCATTACACATCGCTACGTAGTCCTACGTCACCTTTGCGTACAACCCCATTGGGCTGTTCCTTGTAGTTTTTACTATTGAAAAAGTTCAAAAACATTCAAAAACAAAACTCTAAAAAAAAATTCAGACAATGTTAATTTGTCAAATTTTTAGATTATTTTGTGATCAGATGGATAAACTAGGACTGAAGAAACATAAGGGAAACTCCTCTAATTTTGGTTTATGGATCTAGAATTAGGCCTATCGATAAGATAAAAAGTGACTATCCTTAAATGTTCCACATGTGGATATTTTTCAGGATAAAATGGCGAAAAAATATTTGCCTCGAATTTTAAGCATGGGCCCAATCCTAGATCCATAGACCCAAATTAAAGCCATTTCCTCTATTAGCAGAAACTCGTGTTTTGTTTAAATCGGGCAAGGGTTGTTACCAAAGGGTGGATTGTTTAAAAATAATTCTCTAATTTTCGCAAATTTTAACATACTTGCATAATAAAAGTCATAAATTATTTCAATATGACAGCGTGGTGAACTTTACAGACCACAGCACTATGGGGCGGCTCCACACAAAGTGGTGGCCGAAAATATTTTTTTGGTTTTTCCGTATTTTTTGATAGTATTCTAGTAAGTTTAGCATAAAATTAGTCATATTTATGTATTTTCATCGCATCCGGAAGGTGTAACTAGTATTTAACCCAGCAATGAGCTACGTATTTCTGAACAATAAACATGA
The DNA here is from genome assembly GCA_024533555.2 of Aedes koreicus. Lineage (NCBI taxonomy): Eukaryota > Metazoa > Arthropoda > Insecta > Diptera > Culicidae > Aedes > Aedes koreicus. The sequence continues at coordinate 116,816 of JAHHFK020006078.1, forward strand.
ACGTTTGTTTTTAATTTTAGGGGCAGTTCAAATCCAAATCAAAACTGGGCTTCAAATGGTGAGTTGACAACTTCGAAGGAGGGTGCGACCGACCTCTCGTCCTCACAAGTTCCTACCTCACGCCTCCACGAGTCATATGATCACAAAAGACTGCCAGCTGAAACATGGAGACGCTGGTTGGCGTAGCCTGGGCAATGTTGTCAATCTGACAATAGCGAAGTGAGGGGGTGCGACTGAACATCATGTACCTTAAGTCATATTGCATATTTTCCATTTTCCATTTATTAATAATTTAAGCACGCATTAGAATCATCGGCATCGAAAGCTCTCAATTAATAACTGTGGAAGTGCATTTGGAACACTGAGTTGAGAGCAGGCAATAAGCAATTTGTGAAAGCAATAAGCTTGAAATGCTATGTATAATAACGCTTTAGAATCATCTGCATTCCAAAACCATGTAAGAGCCTAGAGCAACATGACAGGCATCGAAGGCTCAATTTGTTTTTTCAGCATTTCAGCATAATATTTAATTTAAAATTGCACTTCTAAACTTCAACTACTATATTCATACAAGACTGGCATGTGCTTATAAGCACAGGAAGGATTATATTTTAATATCTTCTATTGAAATTTTATCTCAGATATTTGGAATGATCTATTCTGTTTTCAGGTTTTCCAGGACTAGAAGGATATTAATACATAACTAATTTTTATCTATTTTTCAGTAACAATCCATTGGATGTACCATTTAAGTTTAAAATTTGAATAAATTAGCATTTGTGTCTATAATGGTATCCTAATTTTTCGTGTACAAAATATACTAAATATTAAATAACACATAACGGGGGAAAGGGAGAGACCATCAGGGCACCCAAGTAAACGGCATGGGACTGCCTCCTCCCTATTGTTAACATTTCGCGGAACGATGGCGGGCTCTTCGACCCCATCTATTGGGTTTATTCTGTCAAACGAGGGCTCGATTCTAGTGCTATCTGTGTGACCTAGCTTTTGGAAGGAGATTCTTTTCCCTATATTCGCGAGTTTCGCGTAAGTGTATCTGCTTACGGGTCCGCCCAAACGTGTTTGGCCCTTCATACAGGAGCTTGATGATCACAAAGAATAATAGAATCCTGATCAAATCGTTTTTCAGATTATTCCACTGCTATGGGAAGTTACCTTGCCACAATAGATGGTAGTATTATATCATCATCATCATCAGTTCAAATGCAAATCAAAACTAGAATAAAGGTGACGAACTAGCCCTGGAGGCTAAAAGTCACCCTAATAAAGATTTAAAAAAAAAACTAGAATAAGGTTGCTGTGCATAAGATTAAATAGAAAAGGTGGAGGTGGAAGTCCCCCCCCCCTCCAGCCAAGATCGAACCCCCCTCCCCCCATTTTTTTTAAATATGTTGTATAAGAGTATACAACATGGTATTTTGGTGAAGAATTGTTTGTCTACAAAACCCTCTGAATGATTCTTTCTGCTGTATGATTCATGAGTGCCTATAATTTGACATGAAAAGAAAGAAACATTTAAAGTTGGTGTACTGGAAAAAAAGGGGGTTATTTATGTCTACCTGGGTTTTTGATGTACCTTGATTGGCTGGGGAAAGGTGGGCAAATTTTTTTTTGGTATATGGGAGCTCGGGCACTGGGGGGGTTTTTTTCCTGTTGTGCATATGTATATTAGTGAATCGCAGATAAAAAAATCCCCTCGGTGGTTAGGTGTGAGGTCCACTGGGTTAAAATTCTTTTATTTCTAAAGGGTGATACGGTCAAAATTTGGTCAAGGGAAAACGCGTGTAAATCGGTGAAATCGTTTATTTAAAAAATCAAATTAAATTTCTTTTTCAAATTCAATTAGTATAAAATTCAGGAAAAATATTCAATTAGGCTTCCGCTTTTCCAGATCCGAATTGCCGGGCCTTACGCTTGACCCCTGCCATCAGATTTTGTACAGCAACCTTGTCCACCTTCTTCGCCGCAGAAAGCCAGTTTGCCTTGAACTGCTGCTCGTCCTTAGCAGTTTTTTTGGTCTTCTTTAGGTTCCGCTTGACAATAGCCCAGTATTTCTCAATTGGGCGGAGCTCGGGCGTGTTGGGAGGGTTCTTGTCCTTGGGAACCACCTGCACGTTGTTGGCGGCGTACCACTCCATGGCCTTTTTACCGTAATGGCAAGATGCCAAATCCGGCCAAAACAGTACGGAACAACCGTGTTTCTTCAGGAAAGGCAGCAGACGTTTGTTCGAACACTCTTTCACGTAAATTTCTTGGTTGACAGTCCCGGAAGCTACGAAAATGCTGCTTTTCAAGCCACAGGTACAGATGGCTTGCCAAGCCAGATATTTCTTTGCGAACTTTGACAGTTTCGTGTGCTTGAAAATATCTGCTACCTTTCCCCTTCCTTTTGCCGTATAAAACTCCTGTCCCGGAAGCTGCTTGTAGTCGGCTTTGACGTAGGTTTCGTCGTCCATTACCACGCAGTCAAACTTCGTCAGCATCGTCGTGTACAGCCTCCGGGATCGCGCTTTGGCCGTCGTATTTTGTTTATCATCGTGATTTGGAGTCACTACCTTCTTGTAAGTCGATAGTCCGGCTCGTTTTTTGGCTCGATGCACGGTTGTAGACGATACACCCAGCTTATTTGCGGCATCTCGGAGAGATAGGTTAGGGTTTCGCTTGAAACTACCGGCAACTCTCTTTGTCGTCTCAGCGGCTTCCGGTTTTTCGATTTCCCCCCGATCCAGACTTCCTGGCTGTCGACAAACGTTCCCCAAACACTTTAATTACATTTGTAACGGTTGATTTGGCAACTTTTAGCGATTTTGCCAACTTTGCGTGCGAGTAGCTCGGATTTTCGCGATGCGCGAGCAAAATTTTGATACGCTGCTCTTCTTGCTTGGACGGCATTTTGACAACTGAAGAGTGAATTCCAAAATCAAAATAGGAGCAACATTCTACACACACACACCTTCAAAATGAGGGGTGTTCAGGTTTTTTAAATGCAAAATTGAAAGAAATACGTCAAGTTGATATTGACCAAATTTTGACCGTATCGCCCTTTAAAAGAGCCTTTCCAATAGTGTCAACATTACCACCAAACATTTCATCGGTTTTCCTTCGCTTACTTCTATCACTAAGTTCATCAAATTGTTTTTGGGGAATCCCGGTGGGGTGGCGGTTGCGCCGCGCGCTCTTTGTATTTTAATTTTGTTGGGTCTAAATTGTTGTTTTATTTTTTGTTTTTGGAAAAAATTTGTGTTTAATGTGTTTTGTTTTTTGAACGATGCTCCTATGTTCCATATTATCACAAACAATTCTTTTCAGATTTTTTTTTCGATTAAATAACTACTGCACAATATACACGTTGTCAGCGTTAAAGCCGATAACAAACTTATGAACTGAAAATATTTTCCTCGTCTTTTAAATGCAAGTAGGTAGTATGTAGTAGGTAGATAATAGTTTTTGGGAAAATAAATATATCTGAGTATAGTTGGTAGAAACTGTAAAAGTGGCATATGAACAGAGTATTTCCTTTAGAATATATAAAAAAGGTTATCGTGAAAACTTTTTGGTCCAAGTGGGTAGATACAGTTTCTATATGAAATGATAATTTTCGGTCTGTTTTTACCCAATAATAATTAAGTGTGTAACATTTTTAAGGCTAAATTTGACATTTAACAGTTCCACTTTTCAAGCAGTGTTTAATTTGTACGATTTTTTTGGTTTATGCTCGCATAATCGATAATCGTAATTAACAAAAAAAAATCAATTATTTCGACCTTGTGCCAAAATGACGCTCATCCGCAGCTATCTGCAGCTGGATTTTCGTTCCGCAAGTAGTATAGACCCCAAACTAAACTGTGGTGGTGGTCTCTTGACAGCTCGGCCCTGCTCGTTAGATATAGGCAGAACTTAGGCAAAAAAAAATCATTATTTTCAATAATTGCCCATTTTTTACTAATTTTAATTTACCGTACAACCTCAACAACATATTCATTTTAAAGTTTAGACAATCACCTTTTTAACGGTTTATTAAATTCCAAAATTGGACCGTTATTCGCTGAGAAAATTGCATTTGTTCGAATGCATTTTTTCTACAATTTTCACAATTTTCCCAAGTCTGATGTCTGTGGCGCAATGAGTTTTCATCACAGAGGGCTGAAATGTTGGGAATCTAGGTTTGAACTATCTGGCTATCAAATGTTTTATAATACATGTCATTCAAAACAAGTCAATTTTTAGATTTTTGGCCACCACTTTCTCCATAATGCACAGTACTTTCTTCTGTACCTACCTAACTGACTATTTCGCCTTCTTTTTAGGAACCAACGGCCACCATTTTTTAATCCTAGATGGCATCGGATATCGTTTTTTTGACATCTTCACACAATTCCCATTCCAAAAAATCCCCATATTGTTGCCTTTTCTCATTTCCTTTCTAACACCGTCGGCGGTGATCTGTTTTCAGCTCCAGATTCAATTGTCAGCTTCTACGCAATTCCTTAAGTCATTCCTATAAAATTTGAAAAAACAGGGATGAATCAGCCCTTATACTCTCTACTCAACACAAATAGCCTGGTTTTTAATTTACAAGTCTCGAGTAATTCATGTTGAGGGCCTAAAGCAAATGGTAAACACAATGTCTTTAAATTGAAATCGCTCACGAACTACAAGATTTCTACGATACCCAATAACACTATATGGTGGAGCAAACATTCCTCTAACAAATGTTGCTATCGCTTTACGAGAGTGTTTTGGGATTCGAAAGAACTCGTCGTTTAAAGTCGTTGTTTACAATTGGCTTTTAGGCCCTAATCATGAATTACTCGAGAAGTCGTCTCTAAGATATTCTTATAATAGCGCAGGTTTACTAAAACAACCCATGTGCATCATTCAAGCCGGTTCAACTGTATTTGTGTATCACTAATGGGGGTAAGCTACAACCGGTATAACTACTGGATTCAATATCAGTCAAGAACGTCCAGCTCTTCTTATTTCAACATCGGAATCGACCAACGCGACTCTTAGCAAACATTTATCAGTTCATACAAACAGCGCCGATCTCCACAAAAAAATTCAATCACATAGCTAGATTAACCTGTTTAGAACCAAGGCCGATTCTGACATTGTATGTAGCATGGATACACTAGAATCGAGTTGGCTGGAGGGTTAATCAACTTAATATAATAACGATGATAATTTCCAAAAAAAAACAAATACTTAGCAGAAGGAATATACAATTAAACTGTAAGTTATCATCTTTAACGCCCCAATTTTACCCCCGGTCGTGTATACATTTTTTAACACTGTTAACGACTACAACTACAGTAGAGATACGCAGGCCGGATCGGGATCAGTTTTTCTCTAAGCCACACGTTGCCTTCGAGCCACAACCAGTAGTCGATCTCGGCTGCTTTGATCATTCACAATCAGTGTTTTGCTTACCGCGTACTCGTAAATAAATGTATTATGAAGTTTTCAAGCAGATTTAAATACTTTTATCTATTAGTAGCTGTCTTTTGCCACCCTGGTAAGTATCTATCAGTTCATCAGTTATAACGATTTAAAATATAGGTGCATATTTTTTTTCTACACAGTTCATTTAAATGAGAGCCTATCATATTTTTGTATACTAACTACGGTAGGCGTACCAGTGGAGATGCAGCAGATATGGCAATTTCCCAAATCTGCAGTGCTACCAGTAATGGTAGCCATTCATACTCCTTGTACCATTACTAGTTCATACCATAACCGGTACATTTCATTAGGTGCTCTAGTTTTGGTTCGTCTACCTTGCAAGGTAGAAGTTGAATAATAATCTATAAATCAGTAGAATTAATTCATACCGCACGCTGAATCAGATTTCAATCTTAGTCATACTGATTAAAACTGGGGAATTACAGTAAGAAAAAAAATCAGTGGGGTTGTGTATAACACACGACCGACTGGTTGACGTAGACTACGTTAAACCGTTTGATGCATTATTATGTTCAACAGGTTAGATCATTTTCATTGGTTTCATAGCAGAACATAGCAGCGTAAGTTCTGTTCTTATGGGACGTTGGATAAATAATGGATGCAAGTAAATAAGTATGTGTGTAAAGAAATTCTATGATGAGCATCTTAAATACTATTTGGTGATATAACAACGAGCTCGTTTCGGGTGATTTCCTGATTGTTCGATCTTTACGCGCTTCGGAAATTTGCGCATATGATTGGCATCAAAATGATTAGACGTTGCACTAATTCCCAATTTCACACTGTATCTCAAAACTTATTTCTTCCTAGAAGTAAAACTATTTCCAACGCGGATTGATTTTAAAACTGGATCAACCAGTTACTATTTCTAGGGATTTTTTTCATTAGGGCGAATCTACAATTGAGAGATTCTCTCCGGGTTCGCTCTCTTTCATTCATTACAGCGCCCTTATAAAACGTTCGAGGGATTCTTTAGTACATAGCATACTCTACAAATAGTAGAATGTAAAACGTAAAGGTGATTGGTTTATGAATGAAATAGAGCGAGCCCGGAGAGAATCTCTCAATTGTAGATTCGCCCTAATGAAAAAAAAACCCTAGATTTTTTCTAAAACTTTACTAAATTTTGCACTTTTTCTCTTAGGAACCCGTGAAAACCTCTTTATTTTTTGTTTGGTTCAAAAGTTGAAAGTGGTAGAATAACGTGATATGAAGCGCTCGAATGAAGTGATGAATTAGCGAGCAGAAGAAAAAAAAATTTTTTAGCAATAAATGTATTTGTACAGGTTTACACATTTCAAAGTTTAAAACAAGAAGGGTAACAATTTTCAAAATAATGAAAAGGAAGAAAAAAATTGGTCGTCTCTTTTTTTTGTCCTGAATTTACATCCCTATCAACATCAACTCGTACAATGCTGTTTCAACAAATGCGACCGGGCTGATGAAACAAGAACAATGCAAATTGATAACAATGCCGTAAAGAAGAAGGCAATCACGGGAACTAACAAAACTATCAACCATCCAACTAACCAACTAACTGAAACCAAATAAGTTCCTGCAGGTGAACCTCCATGATGCAAAAGGAGCATCTGCTGTTATGAGTCGGAGGTTTAGAAAAGAGGGGCTGGGCGTGGTACTAATTCAAGAGCCATGGACCAATAAAGGAAAAATACTTGGTATTGAATCACAGGACTGTAAGCTGTTCTATGATGAAAAGCAGAGTACGCCTAGAACTGCTGTTTTGGTTGATAAAACACTGAATTGCTATCCCGTTACAGAATTCGTCAAACGGGACATTGTTGCGGTCATGGTTGAGGTGCCTACCACCAGAGGAAAAACTGAGGTCATAGTGGCTTCAGCCTATTTTCCGGGTGATGCTCCTGAGGTGCCTCCTCCTGAGATCGATTCATTTGTCAAGTACTGTAGAGCAAATAATAAGTCATTCATCATTGGCTGTGACGCCAACGCACATCATTCCGTATGGGGTAGTACGGATATCAACAGTCGAGGGGAGTGCATATTGGAATATCTCTCATCAAATAATATAGACATATGCAATAAGGGAAACGTACCTACCTTTTTAAATGCTATTAGACAAGAAGTCTTAGATCTAACATTGTGCAATAGTGCAATTTATGAAAGAATTGCAAATTGGGAAGTATCTGAAGAAACGTCATTATCAGATCATAGACACATTATGTTTGAATGGAGTGAGGGGAATCGGTCAACTACTACGTTTAGAAACCCTAGGAAAACTAACTGGGATCAATATGTACAGTGTTTGAATTCGGAGTTATTTACAGAAGGTGGAAAGATCGATTCTGTTCAGAAATTGGAATCGTTTTCCCGAAAGGTAAATGATAAGATTTTAAATGCTTTCAGTTGTCCTATCAAAAATTCGACCTCTAACAGGGATGTTCCATGGTGGAACTCTAAATTGGAACGTCTGCGTAAAACGTCTCGTAGATTGTTTAATAAAGCGAAAAGAACCTCAGATTGGACCCCCTATAGGAGTGCACTTACTGAGTACAATAGAGAAATAAGAAAATCCAAAGTGATAAAATCTTTGAGAAAGCCAGGGTAGAAAATGCGTTGAGATCTTTTCAGCCTTACAAATCTGCAGGAATGGACGGGATATTTCCAGCATTACTTCAAAACGGCGAAGCAGTGTTGATCTCGCCATTAATTGAGATTGTTAAGGCAAGTTTAAGACTCAACCATATTCCAACTTCATACTGACCCATTAGTCTTTCATCAGTCCTATTAAAGACTATGGAAAAAGTGTTGAATGATTATATCTATTCAAGTTACATGAACAAGCATCCACTATCTGAGTTCGAGTTTGCTTACCAGTCTGGTAAGTCAACAGTTACGGCACTGCATAGGTTTCAAAGGTAGAAAAAGCTCTATCGGTAAAAGAAATAGCACTTTGTTCTTTCTTAGATATTGAAGGAACTTTCGACAACGCTTCCTATTCGTCTATGGCTCGTGCCATAAAGAAAAGGAACTTTGACATGAACATAATTAACTGGGTTCATACCATGCTCGCAAAAAGAGAAATCACTTCCGAGCTGGGAAGTACGTCTATTACAGTACGGGCAACGAAAGGTTGTCCCCGAGGAGGAGTCCTCTCACCACTAATGTGGTCCTTAGTTGTAGACGATCTTCTAAGAAGCTTAGAGGAAAAAGGTTTCGAGGTTGTAGGTTTTGCAGACGATATAGTCATTATAGTGAGGGGAAAATTTGACAACATCATTTCAGAAAGAATGCAATGGGCCCTAAAATTTACCCAGTCTTGGTGTATCAAGGAGGGCCTTAGCATAAATCCATCAAAAGTAGTAATTGTACCTTTTGTTGTGTATGTATACCTATGTACAATCGAATGTTAATTTTATCTGGCACCACTGCCATTCAGTATAAAAATAGTAAAACTATGACCAGGTAGTATCGCCTTTTGTCGGTAATAGTTTTGTCGAGTTTTAGTCTGTCTGACTATTTTATATCGCGAATAAACGCTTAAACTGCATTCATCGTTGTTTTCTCTACCTCTGAAATCCTGAAAACATAATATTTGGTGTCAGAAGTGGGATTCAGAGGCAAATTTTCCGGTCGAAAGTAAAACGCGTACGTTTCGATTCTGCGAAAAACACAATGGCGACCCCGGAGATAATGGAATCTCTAACGCGGCTGCTAGCTGATGCCTTGAAATCCTCCATCGCGAATTTGGTACCAGTGAATCCCGCCCCAGCCGAGACAGCGTCAAACGCCAAGGTACCTTCGTTTTCTGTCTCCGAGTTTCGGTCTTCGGACAACACTTCTGTGTCGGACTACTTCAGCCGTTTTGAATGGGCTCTGCAATTGAGCAAAATCCCTGAAGCACAATACGCTCATTATGCTCGGGTGCATATGGGTACGGATCTGAACAATGCCATCAAGTTTCTGGTAAGTCCAAGGAATCCGGCAGATGTCCCGTATGATGAGCTCCGAAAAACTTTAGTCGACCACTTTGACCAAGCAAAGGACAAGTACGTGGAGAGCATCAAATTCCGAGAAATCGTACAGCGGACAGACGAGTCAGTTTCGAGCTTTGTTCTACGGCTCAAACAAGGTGCTGCATATTGCGAGTATGGTGAATTTCTCGATAGGATGCTGATTGAGCAGCTCTTGCACGGCCTAGATTCGCGAGAGATGTGTGACGAGATTATCGCCAAGAAACCGACGAAGTTCAAAGACGCTTTTGAAGTTGCACATACCCTCGAGGCTACTCGCAACACGGCCAAGGAAGTGCGTACGGCTAGATCATCGTTGACTCCAGAAGCAACCAACAAGCTGGGCTATGAGAGACCGAAAACAAGGAGAGCACACCCAAGCAGCTCCTCCTAGTCATATCAACAAAAGTCGCACAAGTCAAATCGGAGCGAAAATTCAGCACACGACCAGAGTGTGTGTAGTGGATGTGGTGGTAATCATCCTCGTAGCATGTGTAAGTTCCATGATGTGACGTGCTATAATTGCGAGAAGAAAGGCCACATCGCTAAAGTATGCAGAGCAGCAAAGCGGAATTACCAGGATCAATCCACCTCGCAGGTAGAATCGGAGGAACCTACCATGCAAGTGGACATCGTGCAGTCGCTGGGAAAAATTCATTCCGTCACCACATCTAGTAAGCTAGTGATCGACGTCATCATCGACGGACGCAAGCTGGATATGGAAGTGGACACCGGAGCTCCTTGCGGAATCATCAGTGAAGCTACACTACGGATGATCAAACCCTCCTTCACACTACTACAAACAGACCGTCAGTTCTCTAGTTACACTGGTCACAAAATTCAGTGTTGGGGTCGTCTGCCAGTCAACGTCAGTATCGGAACGACAACACGCAAGCTGGAATTGTACGTCGTGTCCGGTGACTATGATTCCCTTTGTGGTAGAGAGTGGATTGCCCAATTTGCAAGTGAAGTGAACCTAAACGAGCTATTCACTCAAGGGGACGCGGTGCATTCACTTGTATCTACCTCTTCTACGTTACTGAAGCATCAACAACAGTCTCTATCACAGTTGCTGGAAAACTACGAAAACGTCTTCAGTGAAACTCCCGGCAAGATGATAGGACCTCCTGCCTTCGTGCATCTGAAACCGGGGACAGTTCCAGTTTTCGCCAAAGCTCGTGACGTTCCACTGGCACTGAGGAACAAGTATGCACAGGAAATCGATAAGAAGCTAGCTGCAGGCGTGTACGAGCGAGTCGACTACTCCGAGTGGGCGTCCCCCACCCACATTGTAGTTAAGAAAAATGGAAAGCTGCGAATCACCGGAAATTACAAGCCAACAGTAAATCCCCGGATGATCGTTGACGAACATCCGATTCCCAAAATTGAATCCATCTTCCACAAAATGAGGGGAGCAAGTCTTTTCTGTGATCTTGACGTGACCGATGCATATACCCACCTATCCATTGACGAAGAGTTCCGACACATCCTCACGCTGAACACACCAACACATGGGTTGGTTCGTCCGACACGAGCGGTCTACGGAGCAGCCAACATCCCGGCGATCTGGCAACGTCGCATGGAAGCTGTGCTTCAAGGTTTGTCCAATGTAATTAATTTTTATGACGACGTTATAGTCTTTGCAGACAATTTCGAGAATCTGCTGATCGCTCTCACAGCAGTTTTCGACCGAATGAGGCACCACGGTTTACGCTTAAACCGATCGAAATGTGTATTCGGAACCCCGGTTCTCGAATGTTTGGGCCACAAAATCGATGCAAACGGATTGCATAAATCGGACCAACACATCGAAGCTATTCGCAACGCACCTCGTCCGACGAATGTGGATGACCTACAACTGTTTTTGGGAAAAGCCACATACTACAACGCCTTTATTCCCAATCTCTCCACACGATCTCGTTGTCTGCGTGACATGTTGCAAGGGAAATCTTTCGTGTGGGAGCCGGAGCAGATCGCCGCTTACGAAGACATCAAATCAGCCCTCATCTCGCCACAGGTCCTGATGCAATATGATCCGGACCTTCCCTTGATCTTGGCGACGGACGCCAGTAAAACCGGCTTAGGCGCTGTTCTCTCCCACAGATTGGAAAGTAACCTGGAAAGACCGATCGCCTACGCAAGCTGTGCTATGTCTCCCACCGAGCAGCGCTATCCACAGATAGATAAAGAGGCTCTCGCCATCGTATGGGCAGTCAAAAAGTTTTTTAATTACCTGTACGCTCGACGATTTACTCTGGTCACGGATAACAAGCCGCTGAGTCAAATCCTACATCCGACGAAGTCGCTTCCGATCATGTGCATCAGCAGAATGGCTAATTATGCTGACTATTTGGCACACTTCAATTTCGATGTTGTGTTCAAATCTACGAAAGAAAACGTAAACGCAGACTACTGCTCTCGAATTCCACAAACACTTGCAAGTAACGAGATAGGTAAACTGTCTTTCCGTGAGGGAAGAGATATTTGTGAAGACGAATTCGATGTTTTTTCCCTTCATCAGATCGGACAACTACCGATTCGCGCCGAACACATCGCTCGTGAAACGCGCAAAGATCCCAGTCTAGGTAAGATCGTCCAGTTTTTGGAAGCCGGCACCGATTTAACACGATCGGGCTACAAAGCACCAGAGTCGAAGTACACACTTGCTGCAAACTGTTTGCTTTTTGAGCATCGAGTAGTTGTACCGGCTGTTCTGCGCTCGACAGTGTTGAATGATCTTCACGTCGCACACATTGGTATGGTAAAAATGAAAGGCATCGCTCGATCGTTTGTTTACTGGCCAGGCATCGATGTGGACATTGAAAGAATAGTGAAATCTTGCTCCGAGTGTGCTCGCCAAGCGCATGCTCCCCCAAAGTTCAGCGAACATCATTGGCAGTATCCCAAAGGGCCCTGGGAAAGGATACATATTGATTATGCTGGTCCGGTGGCAGGCTCAATGCTGCTGATTATAGTCGACGCCTACAGTAAATGGCTGGAGGTCAAGGTCACTGCATCTACCACAGCAGAAGCAACGATTGGAATTATGGACGAGCTATTTTCCCGTTATGGAGCTCCAGTTACCGTTGTATCCGACAATGGTCCACAATTTACGGCTAACGAGTTCAAGTTGTTTTTACAGAAAAGTGGAGTAAAGTTCCATAAGCTTTCGGCCCCCTACCATCCCGCAACAAATGGTCAGGCCGAACGATATGTTCAGACGACAAAGGAGGCACTCAAGGCAATGGGAACAACTGCATCTACGTTGCAATCGAACCTGAACAATTTTCTGCAGCAGTATCGTCTGGCTCCTCATGCAACCACTGGAGAATCGCCTTCCATGCTGTTTCAAGGGCGAAACCTCCGAACGCGTTTTGACCTACTCAAGCCCGACAATGTTCACCAGAGAGTCATGGCAAAGCAGCAAGCGAATTTCGAGCAAACTTTTCGCCAGTTTAATGCGGGTCAACCGGTTTATTTTCTATCCGGTAACTCCCGCATGGATCGATGGATTCCTGGTGTGATTGCGGAACGAATTGGAGATCTGCACTACGAAATCGACTATTCTGGGAAACGATACAAACGTCACATCGATCAAATTCGTTCAAAACTTGATGCAAACGGTCGTCTGATGGAAGAAGCATTCGAAGCGAAAGAGATTAGCCAGCAAGACGCACCACGGCGAGTAACTGTTGAGCTATTCGACGATGGTATTACAGTTCCGAGGGAACCATCAACTCCGCCGAATCCGAGGAATCCGAGAAGTACTCCAGCCGAACCAACTTCTCCAGAGTTCTATACGCCAACCGGTGGTCCAGTGCATCAAGATGCAGATGCATCTCCCTCCATCGTGCGTCGTTCGACAAGAGTTCGCCGCCCTCCCGTGAAGTACACACCGTAGAAGCCACATTTAGAAAGGAGAGAAGAAATGTTGTGTATGTATACCTATGTACAATCGAATGTTAATTTTATCTGGCACCACTGCCATTCAGTATAAAAATAGTAAAACTATGACCAGATAGTATCGCCTTTTGTCGGTAATAGTTTTGTCGAGTTTTAGTCTGTCTGACTATTTTATATCGCGAATAAACGCTTAAACTGCATTCATCGTTGTTTTCTCTACCTCTGAAATCCTGAAAACATAATACCTTTCACTAGGAAAAGGAAGTTTAGTCTAAAAGCGTTTCAGCTAGGAGGATTAAAGATTCATCTATGAAAGGTTAAATATAGGAGTGATATGGATGAAATGAAGGAAGTATCTTGAGTGTGGAGGAAAAGTGCGGGAAAAGGGAGAAAATGGGGAAGAAAAAATGAAATGGGAAAAAAAGGAAGGGTATGTTGGTGGGGAAAAGAGAAAAAGAAAGGGGGGGAGGAGGGGGGGCGAAAGAAAGGGGGGGGGGCTTTGCTATAATAAAATGTGTTAACGTTTGTCTGAAGAGGAAATATAGATATGCAAATATTTGTATTTTTACAGACAGCCAAGCGGCACTCAAAGCGTTAAGTAATTATAAATGAACATCCAAACTTGTCTGGGAATGCATTCTTTCATTGCGAAAGGTGTGCCAAGAGAACTCGGTAAATTTATTCTGGGTTCCGGGACACTGTGGCATTGAAGGCAATGAAAGGGCAGACGAGCTTGCTAAACAAGGTTCAAATGCACAGTTTATTGGCCCAGAACCATTCTGCGGTATATCATACTGTGCCATAAAAAGGAATTAAAATCTTGGGAAGTGCAAAGGGTGATGACCAATTGGTTGATCACCACAAAGTATGTTCAAGCGAAAAGGTTTATAATTACAAATGTTACAATCAATAAAAAGCTTCTGGAGCTCAATAAGAGAGTTCTTTGTACCTATACTGGCCTAGTAACCGGACATTGCCCGAGTAGATATCATTTGAAAAACATTGACCAGGTTCAGAATGATATCTGTCGTTTCTGTAACATAGAACGTGAAACCTAGGAACATCTGCTTTGCAGTTGTGATATTTTGTACAAGAGCAGACTTAAATTTCTGTACAGTGGCTATATGCAACCTAAAGAAATTTGGACTGCAAATCCTGGAAAGGTGGTGGGTTTTATAAACTCAATTTTGCCTGACTGGTCACTTGACAAATGGTGATCTAGCTTAAAGATGCGAATTAGAATAGTAAACAGGGGTATACCACAAAAGTTCAGCTCAGTTGACGCAGTGGTTCTACGCCCCAACAACAACAAAAAAACAAAAAAAAAAAACCAACCATCCAAATCGAAAGCAGAAAGAGCACTGACGGCGGTAAACTCTAACCAGCATGACTCTTGGATTCAATATCAATATCAAAAACGTTCTGGTCTTCTTTTTCCAATGTTTCAGTCCATCCCAAAAACGCCGATATTGAAAGTTATCCCAACAAAAAATTCAATCGCATAGCAAGATTAACCTGTTTAGAACCAAGGCTGAATCTGACAGTGTTTATAGCATGGACACACGAGAATCGAGTCGGATAGTGGTTTCATCAACTTAATACAACGACTATGATAATTTTAAAAGAAACTAATGCTAAGCAAAAGGAACATCAGTTAAACTGTAAGTTATTATATTTAACGCTCCAAATTTTGTCGTGTACAAACCATTTAACACTATTAACGACTGCAAGTGAGAAACGCAGCGCCTTGTCGGGATCAGTTTGTAAATACGTTGCCCTCGAGCCACAACCAGTAGTCGATCTCGGCTGCTTCGATCATTCCTGATCAGTGTTTTGCTTATCGCGTGCTTGTAAATAGATGTATTATGAAGTGTTCAAGTAGATTTAAATACTTTTGTCTATTGGCAGCTGTCTTTTGCCACACTGGTAAGTATCTACAGTGCATTGAAGTTATTACGGATTAAAGTATAGGTGAATAAATTTTCTAAAGATTGTTATTTAATTGAGAGCCTATCATATTCTTGTATACTAACTAGGGTAAGTGTAACATTTAAGAAAACTGCAGCGAATATGGCAGTTTCTCAAATATGCAGTACTACCAGTATTGGTAACCATGCATACTCCTTGTACCAAAACTGGTACAGGTTATGATGTGTTAATTAAGTTTTAGTCCATCTACACTGCAAGGTTAAAGTTAAATAGTATTCTCTAAATCAGTAGAACTAATTCAGACTGCACGCCAAATAAGATTCCACTGTTAGTCATGCTGATTATTACTGGGGAATCCAGTAAAAAAATACCACCTGCTACTCGATAATCTTTTAGCAATTCAATAATTTAACACTTTTCAATGATTAACATTAATAAATCAAATTTTTAACTTCCCGTTCCAGGCAACTGTAAGCTCTACCCAATTAACCCGTTCCCAGATGTATTGCATGATTCAATGTTTCCAAATGAGCGACTCTCACTGGATGGTAAGTTCATAAAGTCATGCCGTAGATACATACTCGTGCTCTCAGTAAACAACGACACATTTGCATAATCACACCACCAGATTGTCATTTACGCTACTACAAATACGGTAGACAGGGCCTGGTTGCTCCGGCTTTTGGGGAGCCAGCCTATTTGAAGGAATTCGCCCACATGGCCGCTATTGGGTGGACTCAACCAGATGGCATCATAAGCTGGAAGTGCGGTGGCTCATTGGTTTGGGATAATTACGTTCTCACTGCGGCGCACTGTGTCACAGATAAGTAGGATTCGAATTGGTCCATGCCACAACAGGGAATAATACTCACCATATTTAATTCCAGTGGCACGTCTCCCGATGTGGCACGATTTGGAGACATAAACATTTTCAGTGACGAGGATGATCAGTATGCACAGCAATTGAGGATTGTGGACATTTTCCGACACCCGGAGCATAGATTTTCGGCTACGTACAACGACATTGCACTGCTGAAACTGGAAGCTAAAGTAGTGTGAGTGTGTCCCACGATAGAAAAATATGATACGTAAAATAATGTCGCTTTAATCTTCAGACTTCATCCTACGGTAGCTCCTGCATGTCTTTGGAAGGACGACGATGTTCGATTTCCTACAATGGAGGCCACTGGATGGGGAGATACTGGGTTTGGTACTAAAACTGAACATGCCAATCATTGAAGGTACAGTTAAATCAAAAGCCTTTATTTTAGCCCAAGAAAGAACCCCTTCGCTTTTGAAGGTAACACTGAAACCGATAAGTAATTTTGAATGCAACGAAACATATGGCACCTTGGATCGAAGACTACGCGCAGGTATCAAAGATCACCAGATATGTGCGGGAGATGAACGAATGGATACCTGTCCAGTAATTGAGCACTTATTTCACGATAAGATTGAAATTTTAAACATAACTTTTGCATACTTCTAGGGGGATTCCGGTGGTCCTCTTCAAGCTCGGTTGCTTCACAACGGCAAAATGACACCCTTTTTGGTTGGCATAACATCTTTTGGAACGGCTTGTGGCACTTCTACTCCAGGCGTTTACACGCGAATATCATCGTTTTACAGCTGGATCGAACAGACCATACGCAGTCAAGAGAGCGATGTATTCGGTAACTAAACTAACATTTGAGAATGAATTTTGGGATAAAACCATAGGCGTAGCCAGGATTTCAAATAGGGGGGGGGGGCGAGTTTTTTTTGAGAGAGAGAGAGAGAGAGAGAGAGAGAGAGAGAGAGAGAATTACATCGTCTCCAAACAGTGGTTGCACATACTGAACAATTAACATTAACGGACACTTAACGGACAATACCATAGGCGTAGCCGAGGGGGGGCAGGGGGGGCCGTTGCCCCCCCCCTAAGTTTTGATTTTATTTTTAGAATTTTATTATTTGTTTCAATATATTATTATTTATTTTTTATCTCTAGAAGGTTGCAAGGTAACTTGTTGCAATACAGTTGATGTTACTCAAATACTACTCAATTAAGTCACAATCAAGTCACTGTAACCAAATATGACGATTTTGTGTTGCTTGGGATGTTTGTCAGATTGCTCCTTTGCCTAAATAAAAAAGCCAAATTACGCGAAGTTGCCTCGATTTTGTAACAAGTTGTAGCAAAAAAGCGTGAAAAATTGACATCCATGAGAAAAAAGTTGTAATTATATAATAGTTTTTAAATAGTAACGAGTAACAATTTTATTACAATATTTTTCCTTTAACCTAGAACCCAACCTATGTAGCCTACCCAAGTAACACACAAAACATCTTCTTACAATGATTAATAATTAATTTATAATTGTTTGTTTTATAAATGTATTATAAATGTATTGCAAAACATGCCTAGTTCGGATTGGGTTGAATCGTTCGTGTTCTCTTTATCAATCTGACCATTGTCGTACGATTGTGCTAAAAATACTTTTTTCACTGCTAAAAGTGATTTATACTTCATCATTATTCTTAAGAACATTGTTCCATACATTTATAAAACATGAACAGAACGAGATTTTACGGGTAGTTCTAAATACTGTTGAAATTACATTACACCAAACATGTTTTGTAAAACGTGTTCTTTTTTCTCATAAAGATGAATTAGTTGTACAAGATTGTGGTTTTACTGCCAACGGGAAGCATATCATAGATACTCAGAGTTTTTTTTTCAACAATCGGAGTTGGCTAAGCAAAGAAGCTACAAACCTATCACGCCAAGGACTAGTGTTCAAATCCCACACGGTGTTATATTTTTGCATTAGAATGGTTTTTTTCTCCATTTTATGTTTTATAAGGCTTCAGTTTTTGCGCTTTTTATGTCATATTAAAGTATGAAATAAAGTGTTATACACTTATATTGATTACCTGTATTTGTCAGTTAACAGCACTTTCAACTTGTTTATGACAAGCTGTGTTGCTTGGGTAAAGTATTTAAAAACCCCAAGCAGCACACAACAGTCAAAACTGGTTTTAGCAGCTCTATTGTGACTTAATTGAGTCACAGAGCAGTCACCTTTACTGGGTTGAAACAAATGTGCTACTAGGGAAATATCTCTTTATCTGTAATGTTAGCTATTAGATAAGCATTGATTGATTTTTTTCCCCGCTAGCTGAAAGTTGAAGAAGCTATGCTCAATAAAATGTTCAGTTCTTGGTTAATCAAAAAACTGAATATTCAAACCTATGCTATAGCTTTCAGAAGCCAAATACTACTAGATTAAGAAACACAGTTGATAGTTAGAAAAAGTATCAATGAAACATATTTATTTGAACTATTCATGGCATGGGTCAAACCACCCCGTTACCCCGCTTTCCCCGTTTTAGGGTACTGTAGTTTCGTATTATTGAGAAAATATGTTGATCATATCTTACAGTTTGAGTCAGCGTGTGAGAAGCAGAACAGCAAGCTAGTCAGGGCGAGAAGTTGCAGTTGTCTTATCCTATTCAAATAATTTATCCGTTTTTATGAGCATGAGCAGGATAATGAGAATGATTGACCGCCCGAAGTTGTTATTCCGTTACTGCCAGTTCAGCTGTTATTACTCAGAAGATCAACAGATGATGCAAACATGCTCAATGTGTAAAACTGGTGATCCCAAACTAAGGCAATACCGGCGCTGGCCTCGCCGCCAGGTCAAATAAGGAAAGGGTAGGAATGCCTTTACGTTTATTTGCACGTTTTATTGGAAGCCGAGACCACCGCCGCACTTCCACGAGAAATCACTGGGATGTTGGATAA
>JAHHFK020006079.1:0-60847 GCA_024533555.2 Aedes koreicus
AGTCATGCCAGGGAAAAATATTTTGTTTCTGTCAAGAAAAATGGGAAGCAACAACACGTTCAAAAACGATTACATCTTCGTTCATTACGAGTTTGAAAGTTTCCATGAGAACATTTAATTGATAATACATGCCCTGAAAAAATATTCGTTCGATACTGACTCAAACCTATACATGGATAAAATATTATGCAATACAGAAACTAGATCAAAACATTGTTATCTTCGCGAATGCGATCGTTGCCCAACCCGCACAGATTTTGAAAGATTTTTTTGACAGAATTAGAGGACCGTGACTTATATGAATCGCAGCAAGCCGTGCTTTGAAACTGACGTGTTTTATTTTTGCTCCGTCGTTTTCGCGAAAAAAAAATCAAACAATAAATCGTAATATAACTTAAACTAACAGTGGAATCATGAAATCTCCGCTAGCTTTGTGTAAGAAATAGTTAATAACAATTGATTCCGTCCCGAAATGTGTGATTGTCGGTAGCGTTTCCCCGTTTTTTTTTTTGTGCTTCGCCCCCGCACCCGGATAAAGAGTTACATCACCTTAAATTTGTTAATTAATGGTAGTAAAGTGACACCCAGACAAAAATTAAATAACATATCAATTTAGAGTGTTTTTCCGCTTTGTCGCGAGTGAATCGAAGATTATTGGCAGTTTTGAAGTATGATATAGAGTCGCTTCATAGCGGGGATTTTGATTATTGGTAGAATGTGGAGTGAAAAAAAGAAGACCAGTGCAATGTGGAAAACGGCCATTTGCTGATCAGAAGCAACAACCGAAGACAACGCGCATGCGCGCGCGGGAGGATGGCACAATTTCAGATGCATTCACCACGTGGTGTACAGAGTTTTGTTATGCAGGTTGCATATCTTACGGGCGGTTTAGCAACGATAGTTTTTGCGCTTATTTTGTCGCGAGTGCATGAAATAAATCACGAAACAACGTCGATGTTTTATTATTTTTACGAATGAACAATATAGTGTAATTAAATAGGTGGCAATGGGTGAGTCTTTCTGATTACAACTATATACAATCCATTATCGTAATCCTATTTTCAAATTATAATAAAAACGTGCCTGGTTTGGAAATTTTACATTTCCAAATCTGGAAGTGTGTTGCAGTGCCCTTATCCAAATGATATCGGTAATGTTAACATGCGGGGCTTATCGGATGTGAATGTAACCTAGGAATGGGCGTGACTCTCCAGACATTCTGAAATGAGTTGCTGGATCTGCAGTAGAGTTATCACTTTCTAGCTCCCGGATTAAAACTGCTTCCAATGGTCACTTGAATGATTGTTGGAAACAGATTTCTTCCATAATACCATTGCCGGTCAATGAATGTTAGATTGCACACACACACACACACACACACACACACACACACACACACACACACACACACACACACACACACACACACACACACACACACACAATAAGAGTAACTTTTTTATTTTTATTAATTTTGGTGGATTGGTTACATTGTGCATTGGAAGTTTATTTAAAGTGTTGATTGTGGTAAGTGGTAAAAGGTTATTTTAAAATTTTATAAACTTCATAGTTTATTTTAGGAAATATATTGAGAAGGATTGTATTTTTTATTTTTTTGTTGTTGGGTGGGCGTGCCAAAAAAAAAAAGAAATGGTACTTATAATAAATTATTTCTTTGGGGGGGTCGGTGGGTGGGTTGGGCGTGTGAGGGTGTAATTACTTATACATTATTCAAAGGTGTGTGGGTTTTATGAAAAATATATAAAATTTTTTATTTTTTTTTAATAAAAAATTTATAAAGGAAAAATTGGAAAATTTTAAGATGGTAGTCCTTTATATCATTTTTTGGTCATTTAGATTTGAAAAAGTTAAGGTTTTTTGTGTTTGTGTTGGTTTCTGGGTGGTTGTTTGTTTGGAACGGGGGTGGTTTAATAAAATGTTTAAACTAATCGATCGGAAGTATTTCTACAAATCAATTTCAATACAGAACATTTTAGATTTTGGGCCACATACTATTGGAAAATTCATAAATGTTAAGCCTTGTCTTAAAAATTATATCAGCTCCTTCAGGCCTCAGGGGTCATATTTGACCCCAAAAGGATAATGGCTGTATAAAATCACACGGACTGAATAAAAGTGCGCGCTGTCTTCGGCAAATTTTTTTTCCATCATTTCTTCTATCTGGAAAATAAAAAAACAAAACATATGAGTTTAAGGCCTAATTGACGACTTAGAACATCTTGAATATGAAGAGGTTCAGGAAGAAAAAATAAATGCCTTATTAATAGTGTAAAGCGTTGTTTTAGAATATTGTACATATGCATACGTTTTATTAAATTGTCGTTGATAAACGTTCGATATTTTTGTACATTTACGAGTTGTTCTTGGTTATCCAAAATGTACTTGAGTTCAGAACTTCAGATCTACAGTTGTAACAGTAGCTTTCAGGGCTGTAAAAGGTTACGATATGTATTCAAACATATTGAATGAACCTTTTGAAAAGTCAACAGTCATTATTTGATAACTTTGTGATATTCTAGGTCATCAAAACTGTCCTCGAGATCAGAACATACAATCTACAGTAGTAACTATAGCTTTCAGGTCTATACAAAGTTACGCTACGTATTCAACCATATTCAGTGAATATTTTCAAACGTAAAAAAAAAACATCATAAGATGAACGGGATGATCTAGGTCATCCAAACTGTCGTTAAGTTCAGAACATAACAGTTGTAACAGTAGTTATTTGAGTTATATATGGTGACCATATTTATTCAAACATATTCAATGAATCTTTTGCAGGGTCAACAGTCATTATTTTTATGTTTTGAGATCTTCTAGGTTATTCAAACCGTTCTGGAGTTCAAAACTTGACATATACGGTAGTAACGGTAGTTTTTTGGGCTATACTAAGTTACGTCACGTATTTAAGTACATTCAGTGAATATTTTCGAACGTAAAAATACGCAAGAAGATAATCTTGGAATGGTCTAGGTCATCCTAACTGTCTTGGCGTTCAGAATTTAAGATTTACGGTTGTAACAGTAAATTTTAGGCAATACAAAGCTACAATAAATATTCAAACATATTCAATTAGTATTCTTAAAGTTATAAAACATAACAAAGCAGTGTGACGTGTTCTAGGTCATTCAAACTATCCCTGAGATCAGAACAAAGGACCTACAGTTGTAACAAAAGCTTTCTGGGCTACGCAAAGCTACGATGTGTATTGAATCGTATTTATTGAATATTTTGGAAGAACTACAAACATAATGAGATAATCTTCGAATATGCTAAGTTATCCAAACTGTCCTGAATTTCAAACTTAAAATCTACAGCTTTTTGGACTAAACAAAGTATCAATATGTATTTGACCAAATTCAGTGAGTCGTTTGGAAGGTTAACCGATATAATGAGATATCTTGGGATATTCAGGTTCATAAACTGACCTTGAGTTCAGAACTTAAAGTAAACACTAGTAACCGTAGTCTTTTGGGCTATACAAAGCTACGATATATATTCTAACATATTCAATGAATATTCTGAAACGTCCACAGACATCATAAGATAACCTTGTTAGTTTCAGTTCATTCAACCTGTCCTTCAAAACTTAAGGTCTACAATTTTAACAATAGCTTTATGGGCTATACAAAGTTAAGTTACTTTGTTTGGCATAGAATATCCCAAGATTATCTCACAATGTCAGTTGGTCTTCCAGGACATTTATTGAATATGTTTGAATACATATCATAACATTGTATAGCGGATAAAGCTTCGGTTACAACTGTAGATCTTATGTTCTGATCTCCTGGGCAGTTTGGACGACCTTAAAAATCTCAAAAACTATTTCCTACTTTTTTCAATCATTTCTATTTATTGAGCACCAAATTAATCAGAATTCACCAAATTTCTTGTATAAAATAAGCTGAAAAGGTTATTCAAGAACATGCTTGTCCATCTAAATGGCTTACATTAAGTATCGTAGTCCTACGTTATCATTTCGAACAACCCAATGAGGCTGTATACCTTGTAGTTTTTTAAATATAAAATAAATAAGAAGTAAAATATTTTGAAAATTGTTCAGATGTTAGTTTTAAATTTACCTTTGGAACGAACACTCCAGTCAAACCGGCCCTACCTAATGAATATAAGGATTTGTGATATATTAAAATAAAAGTTGCAGCATAATCACAGTTTATGCATTACTTCCATTTTATTTTATTAAAAGTTTATTTAAATCAATATCCTTAGGGTAACTTTCAAATAGTTTATCCGATTGTCTAGATGTTCAGTAGTGAATTCTAGGCAATTCCATGTACAATTCAAAACACCACTTGTTGCTGATAAAGAATCGCGGTTAAGTATTGAATAGGGCATTTATTTTATTTAAAAAAATTAAATATAAAGTATATCGAAAACTGCAAAACTAAAGAAGTTTTTTTTTTGTATTAATTTGTTTTGTTCAAAAATGGCTCAGAAATCAAAATTTGCCATCGAACAAAGATATTTTCATGAAAAAGATCAATGTTTCAGAAAATGCACCCAAAATGGCTTCTTCAGAAGCTTTTTTGTTTAAAACGCGTTTAGATGTTTAGTTTTTGTGGTGAAAATTTGACGAAAAAATAAAAGTATGCATTTTGATTTTTTTTAATTTTAGGTTTATTATAAAGCTTTTACTGTGGAGAAAAGATCGCAGCAAGCCGTGCTTGGAAACTGACGTGTTTTGTTTTTGCTGCGTCCTTTTCGCGAAAAATAATATCAAAAATATATTCGTAATTCAACCTAAACGAACAGTGAAATCATAAAATCTCCACGTGTTTTGTGTGAGATGTAGTGAATATAATCGATTCCTTCCCAAAATTTATGATGGTCGGTAGTTTTTGCCCGTTTTTTTTGTTTTTTGTGCTTCGCCCCCGCACCCGGAGGAAGAGTGGATATCAGCTTAGTTGTGTTTGTTAGTGCTGTTAGTAATGTACCTCGCAGACATAAATGATTAAATTAGAGTATTTTTACGCTTTGTCGCGAGTGAATTGATGATTATAAGCAGTTAAGAAGTAGATATCGAGTCGCCTCATAGCGGAGGATTTTGAAAATTGACAGAGTGTGAAGAGAGAGAAAAGAAAACTAGTGCAATGTAAAAAACGGCCATTTGCTGGTCAGAAGCAAAGAACAAAGCAAACGCGCATGCGTGCGTGAGTGACTGACATATAATTTCAGATGCAATCATCACGTGCTGTACAGTTGGAGAGCTGTGAAGTTTTTTTCTTCCTTCCGTTGCACAATGATTGTCATTTTCTTCTCGGAAGTGCTTTTTTTTACCTGAGATTTTCATTGTATTGCATTTGTGCGCGAAGTACTAATTGTATTCGGGCTGTTCATTTCGCAAAGGATGATGTGAAGATATTTGCCGAATAGCGGAGTGCTACTTCTTTTGATAAATAAAAGCATCCTTTAGCATCACAGGGAAGTCGTCCAAATGAAGACTGTACATCAGCAACAATTTCCGGTGAGATCTATCTGATTATAACTAAATTTAACGATACTGCTAAATACGTGCCATCCTCAAAACAATAAGATTTGATGATGGAAGTGTATGCACAGTACCGATATCCATTTGATGTGTGTGCTGTGTCTATGCGGGACTTGTTGTAAGTGAAAGTGACCTCGGAATGGGCGTGAGTAACCAGGCATTCTGTAAAAGGTCATTGGAACCCAACAGAGCAATCACCTTCCAACTCCCGGGCTAAAAATGTTTGTCGAGTCGACCACATTTCGTTTAACTGCAAACATTTTTCTTCCATAAAAACACTGCCAGACGGTGGACGTTGGATTGTATATACACACACATTATAAAGCTTTTACTGTGGAATTTTTTTTGTTCGACCAGTCTAATATTCTTCCCATAAACTCCTATTAGTTTCCTACAATTCGTTCTCAGAAATTTTTTTCGTAAAATAAATAGTTTTCGAGTTAAAACTGCTTGAAGAAAACTCATGCAAAAACACTTACGACCTTTCCCAAACTTACTCGAGAGTCATTTTTTTCTATCAGTGGAGAATGATTAGTCTCTGACATCGTAAGCATGTACCAAATCTCATTCCAATTCCAATTTGGCGTGGAATCCGTCTATACATACCATGTAAAACTGCAAACTAAATTGCGATGCTTTATGTCGGCTCGGATTAGATTATTGACCAAAGCCTTAAATAGTAGAAATCTCAGATGTTCTAAGATTCAAAGATATGGTATATTAACAGCATAAAAAATATTTAAAAGATCTCTCTCATTTGAAAAAAAAAGGCCAAGAGATTAAAACAAAAACGTAAGCTACAGTACTGGCAGAAATAAAGTGCTCACCAGCTAAAAAATGATTGCCATTATTATACCAATTTTGTATTGATGCAAAAATATCAAGTCTATTCGACCAAAATGCAGCTTTTGTATAGCATTATCATTCTGTTTATTCAAAATCATGATAAAGTTTGTATAGCCTAGTTTCTGATGTATCATATGCATGTGAATGTTTTTCCGCCTGGCAGAAAAAAAGTGCTCAAACCGACATATAGTTTTCTTGAGTGCATCTTGCATGGCATTGCCTACCAAACTGTCACAGCACATTCAGCCTATCGAAGGTGTCGAGCACTGTTTGTTTTGGTTCTGTTCGCGCCGGTTCGGATTTCGTTTGAAAGTTGAAAATGGATTCGAAACAAATTAACCTATCCGTACGAAAATTAATTGTGAGGGACTGTCAACAGCAAATATCCATGAGTAAAATTGCCGTCAGATATGGAGTGAGTTATTCTGGTGTTCGCAAAGTTTGGAAAAAGTTTCAGGAAACCGGATCAATGCCAGGAAGCGGAAGTCGCGTCCACTGGTTTCGGAGCTGCAGGCAATGACGCCGCGGCAGCGGCTGAATAAGATGGTCAACTCGATTTTCCCGGCGAATCGCGACGTGGCTGTGGTGATGGACGACGAGAACTATCTCACCCTGGATGGCAACGACTGGCAGGGCACTTCGTATTTTACTTCCCCCACAAAGGAAGTGAGCTCCGAGGTGAAGTTCATTTCACACACCAAGTTCCCCAAAAGGGTGCTGCTGTGGCTGACAATCAACGAGAAGGGGATGTCAAAGCCTCTCCTTCTTTCGCTCCGGACTGGCCGTGAACGGGGAAATTAATAGTACGAAATGCCTGCCAACAATTTTTTCGCGAAAACTAAGAAGGAATTGAAATATAAAACGAAGAAAGAACTCAAAAACATGCCTACGCGCATTTTTTTTTTGTCCGCCATGGCGAATGTTCCGGTTAACTTCCGGAAGGCCGCTCGCAAGGGCGTAGAATTTTTTTGCAAGTAAGCTTAAATAATTACCTTCCAAGGGAAATTTATCAAAAGCATTTATCTGTCTTAGCTTTTTTTTATCGGTTAACGTTTGCATTAAAAAGTCAATTTTTAATGCAAACGTTATTTGTTTATGTTTACTTTCAAGTGCTGTATCCAAACATTCTATTTGTTTTATTGCAAAATCGTCAAAATGTTCGCGAAAGAAGTGATCACCAGTTTGTTGCTCGCCCAGAAGAAGCCGAAAGAGACTGCCAAGGGGGTAGGGTGCTGATTGGCAACAGTTTACCGCATAAAAAAGTCCCTGAAGGATGGTCCTCAGCAGCGGAAGCCGGGAAGCTTTTCAGCATCGATGCTGTGATCAGTAGCCGCACGGACCGGTTCATTTCACCGCAGAACGTTCCGGAAAAAGTGAAATTCAAATTTCAAACCAAACATCCGTCTGGTGTCATGATGTTTGGCTTGGTGGCGTCCAACGGTTTGAAAATTCCGCCTGTTTTCATTGATGCTGGAGTTAAAATCAATACCGGTATTTTAAAGGACCAAGTGCTTCCCTGGGTGAAGGCCAACTTCTCCGAGGACCAAAACGTTGTCCTACAGCAGGATGGAGCGCCGTGTCACACGTCCAATCGAACCCAACAATGGTTGAACGGTAACATGAAGTTTTGGCCGAAGGATTTGTGGCCCCGTAGCAGTCCAGATTTTAATTTGTTGGATTATTCGATTTGGGCATATGTTGAAGCACGAGCCTGCAAAACATCACATCCTAGTGTGAAAACCCTGAAGTCAACCATAACATGCACATGGCAGTCAATGTCGGAGGACTACGTCCGAAAGGCATGCTCTGGCTTCCGGCGTCGGATCGAGGATGTTATTAATAAAAATGGAGGACACATTGAATAAATTTGTTTAAAAGGACTTTATAAAGATAACTGCACTCGAAAATGTTGATATTATTGCTTGAATTAGTTGAAAATGGTATTTAAGAGAAATAGAACAAATTTTCGCTTTATTTTCTGCCGCACCCTGTAGGTTCGTAGTTGCAGCGCGCTTTGGGATCATCCTGGCCTTAGATCCATCCCTATACATTGGAAGGACATTACGGCAATTACCTTACAGAGGCAAAATATATTTTTGTCTTTTTTTGTTGGTATGATTTGATAGTATATTGTTGCACATAAATTTGTTTCAGGTTATCGAAATTGTACTGTCTTTCGCATGATGTATCTCAGGTCTTCCAGGTAATCAGGGACTGTAAAATAATTTAAAATTTAAAATTCATTTCTTTCCATTGTCTTTATTTTCCGGCTCATAATGGATGTGCAAGTTTGTCTACAATTGCAAAAAAAAACCGCAGTTTGCACACAGGTAATTTTCAGTTCATATTATAATATCCTTTCACATATATATATATATATATATATATATATATATATATATATATATATATATATATATATATATATATATATATATATATAAATATATATATATATATATATATATATATTATATATATTATATATATATATATATATATATATATATATATATATATATATATATATATATAATATATATATATATATATATATATATATATATATATATATATATATATATATATATATATATATATATATATATATATATATATATATATATATATATATATATTATCTTATATGACATTGTTTATTCCTAACCATTACCATTCATCTTTATCATCATCATTACCATTTTTATCATTGCTTGTGTTTTCGTGATTTATATATTTACATAAAAATAATTTTACAATTTTACCTAATAGGTTGTAAATTATTATGACTTTTAGGTCCAATTATCATTTGGATCCTTTTTTCTCCTATTATAATTTAGAAGTATCTAGGGCCTTGAATACAAGAAACTGTTGTGGAAGGCTTTTGCACTTATAACTGAATGTGTTTTTTGTTTCTTTTTCAGGATACCCCAAGTCAAGATTTTGGTGAATTGCTGCTATCGCTGAAAACGAAAAAAAAGTGCTTAAGCGCGGAACCACAGAACTCTACACTTTAACACTTTACAACATTTCTTGCATTTCAGGATCAACCAAATGAAGATTATATACAATAGATACGAATGTTTGTAGTATTTTTCATTTACATAAATATATACACTATTATATAAATATTTCGTGGGAATGGGAGGGACCATCAGGGCACCCGATTGAAGCACTCTGAATGGGGAGAGTGGGAGTACCAACTCCCCATTGCTAACAGCTTGTGAAAAGAGGGCGGGTTCTTCTCCCCGCCCATTGGGGCATCCATATGTTAGATAGCTCGCTCTTTTGACCAATTGTTCAATCTTGTTGTTGGAAGGACATTCTTTATATCCCTGTGGAAACGTGTAAGTGATGTTGCATATCGATCCACCCAACCCCTTTTTGGCCCTTCATACAATGGAATGATGAGGATACCCTAGCAAAGTAAAATAACAAACGGATATCAAATAAGTAACAAGTTTTGTTATCTCAGATATCATTTTGAACTCACCTGTTATCGTCTAACAAAATTAGTTATCAACATTGAATTTTTTTGTTATCATCTGTTATTAATATTTAAAGACAATTTTTGACGAACGTTATTGAATACTACCAGCATGCTGATGAATGCTGAATATCACCAGCATGTCGTGGATATGAAATTGAAGTTTTCACCAGAAGCAGTACTTCAGTTATTAGTGTATAAATTTGATATCATGATAACATAATTTGAAATTATCTCTAGTAATTTGTTCAAATCACAAAATTTGTTATCAATATGAACTCAATGGTAATAAAATGAGTTAATGTTGTGATATCCAACGAATATTAATTAGTTATCATTTTTGTTATTTTGGCTGTTTATTCAGCCTGAATGATAACATATTTAGTGATCAAACAGTGATAATCAGATATTAGAACTTGTTATCACTTTGGTATAAACCTTTGCTCGGGTAATCAGTGGTTATTAAAGCTTGATCAAGTCTAACAGAGAGCAGAACCCATTGCAGTCGGACTTAGTTTCCGTGCTATAATGGGTGGTAGTACACATCATACAAACGTCGTACATACAGTATGTCCCATAAAAAAATGCGAAAGTTTTCAATACTTATTTTTGGGAGAAAATGTACGCAAAGGAGGTCGCGACTAGTTTGCTGCTCGCCCAAAAGCCCGTAAAACAAATTGCAACGATTGTGGAATGCCACCTGGCTGCCGTTTACCGTATCCAACGTTCACTCCTTGATGGACCACGTTCACGGAATCCGGGAAGTGGCCGTCCACGGTCCGCTCGCACACCGAAGGTCATCAGATCAGTGAGAGACAAAGTGAGGCGAAATCCTCTCAGATCGATCCGGAAATTGGCTAAGGAAGCCGATATTTCAAAAACTACCATGCAACTGTTGGTCAAAGATGACTTGAAATGTTCGTCCAGGGCAAGTGTAAAGCGCCACCTTGAAACGGACCGAATCAAACAACTACGACTGGAGCGCTCGAAATGTTTGGTGTCAGCATTAAAAAAGAAGCATACCATCATCGTATTCTCCGATGAGAAAATGTTCATCATCGATCCCGTATCTAACTCACGAACGGACAGGTTCATTTCGCCGAAGAAGATTGAGGATGTTCCAGAGAACGTGAAATTCAAGTTTACAACCAAACATCCGGCCGGAGTCATGGTTTTCGGGGCAATTGCGTCCAATGGCTTGAAAATGCCTCCAGTATTTATCAAAGCTGGATTAAAAGTTAATACCGACGTTTACATGAACATTTTGAAGGACCACGTTCTACCATGGATGAAAGCCAACTTTGGAGCACACCAACACATCATTTTCCAACAGGAAGGAGCACCGTGTCACACCTCAAAAAGGACTCAAGCGTGGCTGAAAGAAAACATGAAATTTTGACCAAAGAACATTTGGCCTCCTAGCAGCCCGGACTTGAATCCTTTGGATTACTCAATATGGGCATATGTTCTGGCTAAGGCCTGTGAACGTTCTCACCCCAGTATGAAAAAAAACTTATTTGAAACTGAGGTATGGATTTTCGCATTTTTTTATGGGACATACTGTAGGTACATCAAACACTGCCCAAAATCATCAAGCTTAAGCCGTTCCCTACCCTACCTGCTATTCTGGCGGATATTAATATATACGTACCAGAACGCTCCCTTCATCGGCGTAACTTTTTGCATTTGGCAACCCGCAATACTAGATACGGCCAATATGACCCAATACGCTTCATGGCGTCTCGCTTCAACGATGTTTCAAATCATTTCGATTTTCACGTCCCTGCTGCCGTTCTGCAACGTTATCTGAGGAACCTGACTTAAAATGCGATGAACTTATGGACCGAGAAGATTTGATGATCACTGAATGTTAAACAACAATTGAACAAACGACTGATTTTCACTTTTTTTACTATCCTAACCTGTTTTTGTAACTAGTAATCGATGTATAGTGTAGTTATTTTGTTCTTCCTTCATTGTTATATTTATGTCAATGTTTGATTTGTATTTCATATTATAATGTTTAAGAAAAAGACACGGTTTTTATGCCAATTTGAGCCCCTTCCGTCTCAAATTGTCTTTTCCCTGTCCATATTCATTAAGACAGCAGTGTCAGATGGAGTAATAATAATAAATAAATAACCATAAGCCATAAAAGGCTAGGACAAGAGTTAGTGCTCGTGTTCCAACCGACAGACAGGCTATCACGCAAGAAAAGGCACTACACCCTTGGCCTTGGAGCCTGGATACAACTAGGACACACCTGTGTTCCAGCCCAGAAAAGCGGACAACAAAGGAGTGCATTAACTTTCATTAAGCTTCGTCACTCCCAACGACTTATATACATATAAATATACATATGCTCTCTCGTAAAGGAAAGCGCAGCCTCCACATGTCTTTGAAGGTAGCTTGAGTTCTCAGCATCTTCTTAAGTAGATATCTAATCAACACTTCCCTCCTATGCTCGGATGGAAGGGGCTGGGGGGTGCATAGATGGGGGGGGCGCCCGGGGCTTTTGGCTCGGGGACCCAGGGTGGGGGGGAAGTACACTCAGCGAAATAAACTTTCGATATTCATAAGATTGCATTATGATTATTTGCTATAAGAAAGCAGTATGAATTTCATAAATTTGCCAAATGAAATATAATGATGTTGAAGAAATAAAAACATGGAGTAACCTGGATTCGAACCTTGAACGTTGAGGTTATGGGTCCAGTAACTTGACCACTAGTATATATCACCACTTGTAAATAGGAAAGCTTAGAGGCGAACAAGAACAACATCGTGTAAAACAAAATCCATTCATAAGTCAACCTTATGAAATTTAAATCATCGTTCATAAGTTGAACCTTTTGAAATTCTTAAGATTATTTGGCTGAGTGTAATTAGAGTTAAGGCAGCATCGACTGCTCCATTCCAGAACACAGTGTTTGGTCCACCGATTGTGGACCAAAGCGCTGCACGTATGACATTGTCTGATTTACCACGCACAATGCTAACGCGTTCCAAAGACTGTAGCGAATGACGGTGAAATTTGTGTAGGCGCACTTGAAGTGAGCCCGTGAATGAAGTGCAGTCGCTCGATTACAGGTTGACTCATAGTAGCAGCAGGTTGGGGCTTGTCTGATTTGAGCTCGATTTGCTCCTTCTTCTGGTGGCGGCTCTCGATGATGGAAATATATACTTGCCGGCGCTGGAGGTAGAAAAAATGACTAACCCGTGATCAGCAGTTGAGCTGAAATAAGAACTTTGTTAATCTCCTGAGCATCAATTTGATTAAAATCGAGCCATTACCTCCCAACGAGATGTAGTTTTAGGGCCTAGATAGTCGGTTATTGAAAAGTAAATGAGAAACTGTGCCACAGCCGATGCCAGAAATCGCCCGGCAAGGGTTCCCGAACGAATATATGAGGTGATCTTCTGGTAATGATTCCTATCAACCCTAGTGTAAATGTACGAAAAAAATCCGATTTCCGTTGCAAGGAACATCCCGTAGAAAAACTGCACGACCTTCAGAGCTTCTAATGAACGAGACCACACAAATAAACACCACACGACAGTTCCTGCCAATCCGGAAACTATGATCATAGGTTTGTAGCGAAAGTAATCCGTTATCAAGAAAGCCAGCACCAGTATCGTCACATAGGAATACGTCCCGACAGGAAGCGCTTCTTGTACTACTTGTTCAACCGTTATGTTGTGCTCCGGACCGGTCACAAACTCCACCATGAACGGTTCACTCGGTCGGAAATCCTTCAGAAAGCCAAATAAGTACAAAATCAACGAAACACGCTGCCACTGCTCCATAGCGCAATATGAAATCGAAAACCGATTACGTGAATCACCGAAATGTCAATACTTCACGCTCGTTATTGATGCTCCCGTTGCAACCTCGCGATTGAGCTACGTGATAATGAGTTTCAATTGCAGCTACTACGCTAGTAAACATTTACTGCTGGCTGCTTGTTGATCAGAGCAAAAAACTGGATTCACCACTCCTCCAGCCGAATGCGAGCGTTCACACGTTTTTGCAATGATCTTAATATCTCATCGCGGGATAAATTATATTCGCTCGGCTTGGCTATTTACCATATAATTCACTAAACCGCATAATTTAAGATCACAAGCAGTTGAATGAATTAATACAATAGTCGGTGTAGGCTGAAACCAAATGAAATATCGATATGAAGCCTGGATAAGGATGTTGCCAGGTAAGCTTCCAGCCGATAGCGATGAGAGATTTCACATGGTGTTGTCGAAATTCATTGATTTGCGTTGGCAAATGAATTTAATGGACAGAACTTTTTTTATTTTTCCGAATATCGTTCCGAACGAAACTCTTCGAAAATCCGACGCAGTCAGGTTAAAAAATCGCAAAGTCGTTGAAATTGGATTAGGGTAACGGGATGTAATGTTAGCCTAGTCTCCTTCATTCAGCCTATGTACCAAATATGTCATTAATTCGGCGATAAACAAGAAAATCATATTGCTATCAGGCTGACCGATTGCACCCGAAACAATTGAGACATTATTAATCAATTTATAACTAATCACTTCCACGTAATCATCGATTTACTTAACTTTTTAGACATCATGACTAAACTGGTTAAGCTGAACAGATTATCTACACGATCTTCGAATGATCTAAAGTTGGCTAAGTCGAACTGATAAACCAAGTTACACAGCCAAGATGTACAGAAAATAGTCACACGTTCTAATATAACTGTTTACATAGCTAAAATAGCAATGATTTAACTAGAAAACCCTAGACCCAATGTTAGAAACATATTTTATTCTATGTTCCCAACAATGGCCTGTTGTATAAAAAGCGTAATAAAAGCGTTTGTACACGTCGAGTTTCAATAAAAATGTGTAAGTTTCGGTTGAATGTTTTTCAAATGGCTCATCTTACCACAAACTAAAGGAACTAAATCTGTGTAGAGTGAATTATAATGTTTTGATGACAACTGTACGTTGAGACAACTTGCAGATGACGGCGTAGTGTCTGTCACTGGACCCAATGGGGTCGATTTGCAAGGACCCCTACAGGATACCTTAGACAATTTGTCTACTTGGGCTCTAGAGCTAGGTATCGAATTCTCTACGGAGAAAACTGAGTTGGTAGTTTTTTCAAGGAAGCATAACCCAGCACAACCGAAGCTTCAAATTTGGGGTACACCGATAACTCATTCCATGTCCTTTAAATATCTTGAACCAGACGATTCTAAGTGCACCTGGAGATCCCACATTGAGTATCTGAAGCGAAAATGCCAGCAAAGGATCAACTTTTTCTGCACAATAACTGGAACCTGGTGGGGAGCAGATCCGCAAGATCTTCTAACGTTGTACCGGACAACGATTTTGTCGGTTATGGAATACGGTAGGTTTTGTTTTCAGTCGGCTGCTCGGTCGCATATCATTAAACTGGAACGTATTCAGTATCGGTGTCTTTGTATCGCGTTAGGTTATATGCACTCGATTCATACGATGAGTCTGGAAGTGCTGGCTGGAATGTTGCCACTCTCGGACCGGTTTTCAGAATTGTCTCTCCAGCTCCTCACCAGGTGTGAAGTTATGAACCCCCAGGTAATCGAAAACTTTGAGAAAGCTTCTTGAGTTGAATCCTCAAACTCGCTTCATGACTTTGTACCATTTGTACATAACACAGGATGTCAGCCCTTCGCCGAACATTTCCAATCGTGATTGCTTCTCCGACTTCGGCAGTTCGATTCATTTTGATTTATCCATGAAGCAAGAGCTTCGTGGAATTCCAGAGCATCATCGTCCTATGATTGCTCCTGTAAAATTTTCTGTAAAGTTTGGCCAAGTTAATTCCGCTAAATCGTTCTTCACTGACGGATCATTGATAGAGGAGTCAGCAGGCTTTGGCATATACAATGAAATTTATAGCCCCAATCGTAAACTTCAAGCTCCTTGTTCCGTATATGTCGCCGAATTAGCGGCAATACACTTTACGCTAGAAATTGTTGCCTCACTAACACCGGATCAGTTCTTCATTTTCACGGATAGTCTCAGTTCTATAGAGGCTATTCGCTCTTTGAGGCCGGTAAAGCACTCCTCGTATTTTCTCATGAAAATACAGGAGCTTCTAAGTGCTTTATCTTCGCGTTATTTCATCATCACTTTTGTATGGGTCCCTTCTCATTGTTCAATCCGGGCAATGAGAAAGCGGACTCGCTTGCGCTATAGAAGGCGATATTTATGATCGACAAATCGCCTTCAATGATTTTTTTACTATTTTTCGTCAACAGTCGCTCGTCAGTTCGAGATATTTTAGCTCTGCATGACCTGGAGTTTATGAAACTCATTTATGTGTTTTTGACTAACATTAGCCTTAGATTGTAGTTAGTTTAACCTGTATGCTTACTTTAAGTTTTTTTTTTATCTGTGTTTGTGTGTTTTTTTTTTCTTTCTCAAAAATGATCAACAAAAGAAGCCAAAAGTTGTATAGTTTTAAGTTTTTTGACAATTTAGAATTTAAAATAAAAGTGTTATGTTAAACATACTTCAAATTCCCACCCATCTTCCCATCCTTTATATTGTTATTCCTATTAACCTCGAGACGGCCGCGAGTAATCGGTTCTGTCCCCTTAACGTTAGTTTTAAGATAATTGATGTATACAAAAATGAAATCTTGGCTCTGTAAAGTTAATTCGATTGAGCCTGCACAAATAAATGATTAAAAAAAAAATATCATAACGATTTGCAAGTATCGAAGGTTGTTAGAATTTTGTTATTTTTCTGTTATGCCGTTATCGGAAGCCGACATGAAAAAACCGGTCCCCTGCCAGTCGTTGCCGTGCAAGGTCAGAAATGTTTCATCGTTCATCATCAACCACCACATCGCGCTTTGCCGGGAGAATTTCCTAGACCGTTATCTTAAGCCACTTCTTCTGAGTGGTGGCCTGCTGCTCCGCATGTCCTTTTTGACGGTTTGTCCGGTTGAACCGACATTATGGCCCAAGGCACGTCGTGGTACGATCACCATCTCGGTTTTGTGCTTCAGCTTACACAGAAAAAAAAATGAATCTTAACAGACGTTTAAATTTTTCATTTAAACAATTGCAAGCCAAAGTAAGGGTAAATAACGTAATTGTTTTTTTTTTTTTTTTCATACAACAGAGCTGATTCCAATGATATCTGGCTTTAATTTACATGAAAGATCCCATTAATTTAAGCCAAATCTGGCGTTCTCTCTATGTGCATTATTGAACGGAGAAAATTAATTGTTTCTTTCAAACTGTGTAAGCTGGACTTACCGGTTGCACATGATCGTTGGACAGCTGGAACCAAGTGTCCTCTCGATACCTTCCATTCTTCATGAATGCGCTGATCTTGTAGATGCCAGATCTGCTGTATCCCATCGAGTCAAAGTGGCCCTTTGAGGACAGATATGTTCGCCTCGGGGCAAAGATAACATAATGCAACAAGATACACGACTTCCATTTTTCTCATATATTGTGCAAGAGACAACCTTTGCATTGATTAAGACAGCCATCTGTTGAGAAAAAAGCTCATCAAATTGAACTTCTGAATAAAAAAGATTTTTGATGTTGCTGAGATATTGACGAAAAAGAAAGTCTATGAAGAAAATCAATCATAGCAGAAAATCTATTTGTTACGGAAATGTTGTGTCGCTGATTTACACGCTCATTCGGATTCACCCAATATTGAGTAACTTGTACCCATATTCATAAAATAGACTGAAACGTCAAACCATGGGTAAATCTTACTCGGTATTTCATAAATCTGGTCCAATCCTTTATGTTAGACTACAGTCAGCGTCAGTCGCCATTCTTCCAAGTGAGGTATGATATTTAATAAATTCGAATTTAAAAACGATCATTCAGCTAATGGAGCAGATTGCAGCGGCAGTGTATACGGTAACGTTCCGCAAATTGAAAGATATTGTAATTTTTGTTCTATTTTCTATTAAATATCAAAAAAAAATCCATTCTTGAAATTCGATTTGTTCGATCAGCGGTAGCTAACCGCTTCCAGCAGAGCCTGTTCGAGCTGATCGGACACATGGCCAAGCAATCCCCGGAATGCGCACCAGCACCGGGTTCTGGACACCGTGATGAGTGTTGTCTAGGATCAACTGCTGGAGGAGAGCTACCCTTCGTTGATTTCGTTGGCGGGTGCTGTGTAGGGATTGGGCTACTATCTGGTCAACTTGCTCGCTTTATGTATAGACACAAAGAATAATGATTGTAAGAATTAAAAAAAAACCCTTGCTAAAATTGAAAAGCTGTGGGGGGCTTTTTTTGTGGAGAGGGGTTTGTGTGCAGAACAAAAAAACGTTCAAACTGGCAAAACAAAATTTTCCTGCTAGGTACAATTAATTAAAAATTGAAAAAAAAAAAAAGAAATGTAAAAGAGACAGAGCGAGAGGGGGGAATGAAAGAAAAAAAAATTTTTATTTAAAAATAAACCTAATAACAAGAAAGTCTAGGGGTTTTTTTTCATTAGGGCGAATCTAACACTGAGAGACTCTCTTTGACTACTTTCTCTTTCATTCATATTCCAATCACCTTTACGTTTTTCATTCTACTATTTGTAGAGTATGCTAGCCAGTACTGTTGTGTTTCGATCTGTACTAAAGAATGCCTCGAAAGTTTTATAATGACGCTGTAATGAATGAAAGATAGTGAGCCCGGAGAGAATATCTCAATGTCAGATTCGCCATAATGAAAAAAAAAACCCTATAAGTGTCGTGTAATAAAAATAAAAATATGCCATGGATTGAAATAAAAAAAATAGTTTTAACAATAAATGGTTTATTTTTCAGATAAGTTGTAGAATTTTCAAACCGAAAGCGTGACAATAAAGCAAATTATTTTTATTCCAAAATGAGCTTTCAAGATGAAAGTGCCGTGCAATTCAAATAAAAGCATGATGTTTGGGATGAAATAAAAAAAGAATGTGTCATAAAAAGCTTTTTTTAATGAATCTTTATAACTTTCACAGCATGCCTTAGGCAAACTGCAGATAGTCTGTCTGACTGATTCTTTCTATCACATAATTGTGAAGGATTCTTATATGTAAGTCGTAGAATGTCATCAGCATTCGTCCACTCGAATGGCAATCCGCATTCGTCCATCTTCACGCAGTTCTGACAACAACTCGGCTAAAAGGTGCTCCAAAGGTACTCTCAAATCACGAACGAATTCCTTCAATGTTTGTTCCATGCGCAGTCAAATGTGATCGACCAGCGATTGTAGTATATCTATTGGATTTCATTATCACCCTTTGTCTGGAAATATTATAAGCAAAAGAATTACTCACTTTTCGGAACTACTTAAATCGGAAACACAACCGACGTACTTTTTTTTATAGAAAAGGAACACGAACAAACCATTTTCCTCGCAATTTTCACCCAATGCGTATGAAACCGGACGGGACCAACGAAGAACGAAGTAGATGCGTACGCGGACAACAACATTGAGAAATTGCAAACGACGACGACGACGACTTGCTTTGTGTTGGTGGATTTGACAGTTCTACAATTTTCATTGTAAAAGAAAACACTTTTATATTTACACACTGAACCGAAACATAACACTTTCAAACCAAACGAAGAACTTTCGTTGTAGACAATTTGACTTTCAATTTAATGAAAAATAAACACTTTTCAGAAGTAACGTGCAAAATTTTTAATAAAGCTAGATTTATTTTGTGTGTGTATATGTATGTGAGCGTGTGTGTATTTATGAATGAATGAAAGGATGAACGTGATTTTCCAACTCCGGCCCAATATTGGTAGGTAATATATACTTCGAATAATTCGATTTGTAATCAACTTTAATTCCAGGTGAACTTTATTGAGCATGTATAACCATACCACAAATAAGATATTGAAACTACAGAGTTGACAAACTTTTTTTCCAAAGCATAAAAAAAAGCCTAAATAGCCTGGGGTTTTATTTTATTTCAATATATTACCCAATTTCCATAAAAACTACATTTTGTAATAGTGGGTAAAACTACATCAAAACCAAAAAAAAAAGTGTTGGTTTACCCAAATTTGGGTTTGCACCCGGTTACCCAATTTTGAGTAGTTTCATTTTTTATGATTTTGGTTTACCTTTACTCAATTTTGGGTAAATCTGAATGAGCGTTTAAAAGGTAAGAAGAAGGTGTAACTGTCATTTCACACGCATCATTGTTTCGCATCGCATTGATTCAGCAGAGCTGTTATCAAAATTAAATTTTTACATACCCTCGCGGCAACTGCGCAATCGGAATATTTTTATCACAAATCATTATCGCACAAATTATGCTAAATTTGAACCTCTGAATCAGATGATGGCAACCTACAATTTACGTAGCGATACAATCGACTTTACAATTACAAAATCGAAATTGAAGCAATACTTCAATGCTCTACGCTAAAGAAGAACACGCCATATGAATATTGTAAACCAGGCACTGCATAGTCTAATGTTGTGTATTTTATAACCTCGATTATTACTAGAATTAGGAACAAAATGTAACAAACGGTCTACTTATGATTGACGACAATAAATAAATAAATAAATAAATAAATATTAACAGTGTACTAGTTGGATTTTTGCTCACTAGGCAGCGCTATTCGTGTCGCCTGTGAATCGCAAGAGTCGTGTATCTTTTTGCATGGCTTAAATTTACATGAAATATCCCATTATTTTCTGCCAAATCTAGCATTCCCTTTATGTGCATTAGATAACGCAGAAAATTCTATGTTTCTTTTTTTCTGGGGAAAAGGGGGGGGGGGGGGGGGGGGGGAAAAAATATTTTCCGGGAAAAAAAAGATCGCGGGGTTAATAGGGGATGAGAACCTCATGTGGGTGGGGGGGGAACTTTGGGCAGGGGGAGGGGTTTTTCTCCCCCCCCCAAGTTGACGTCAAATCTCTCTCCCACATATTTTTTCCAAAGAAGGTCCTTCTGTGGCTGACGATCAACGAGAAGGACATGGCCAAACCACTGTTCATTCCTTCAAGGTGAACAGGGAAACATACAGTACTAAATATAATCCGATAGCCCTGAGTTTAACCTAATCGTTCTCAACACCTTCAAATGCAACTTCCGATCCTTACTACGACGCTTGCTACGATCATGCCAATCGATAGTATGCCGCTTACGGAAATATTTGAGAACGCTGCACACGGATTCAACCAATTTCAACGACTTCGTGACCACGTCGGATTTTCGAAGTGGGTGTCCGAAATAAGTATTTGGTTCGCGGATTCCATCAAGTATAACTTCTTTGAAACAAAATGAATGAAAAACACATTTCAAATCAAACTGCTGTCAAAAAGTTCCATGTCCGGCCACTAGGAGCGCTGCAGTAGAATAAACAATGCGTCCAGATATTAAATGACCAGATATTAAATTGTCAGCTCTACAGAAACGTAAATAAATCTATCTAAGGGCATATAGTCTTGCCAACTGGCCCTTTGAGCTCACAAGCTCATATAAAAAAAACTACAAAGTACAGCCCCATTGGGTTGTTCGAAATGTTGACGTAGGACTACGACTAAGTGTAAGCCATTTTAATTGTACAATGTAATATTCTTTGAAATAATATTCTTTTTTATAATAAAAACATATATATCATATCATCAATTGTTTTTTTTCGGTGTTAGTGATTATTAGTCTATTTTCCATTTATTTAAAATGAAACTATTTCTAGGCCCCCGTGATATTGTTGTTTTAGATCAGAAGAATCATAAAAATTAACTCTTTTAAAACTGTGGTGGCCCTGAAAAGGGCCTTTTTTGGTTTTTGGTTGTGGCCCTGAAAAGGCCTCTTTTGGTTTTTCGTTTTTGTGGTTCTGAATTAAGGACGGTGTTGATGTTGGAAAAAAATACTGCGATGTTGAGTGTTTAAATTAGAAAGTTAATATCTTACTGTTGCCGCATCATCGGTGCCTGTAGAATAAAATATTCAACACACCACTGTTTAAAATTGACAAAATAATGTTCGTTAAATTGGAAAGCTTAACAAGCTCTTGATAAACATTGTATCTATAGGATTATATCCTTCGTCGAGCTGAAGACCCTTCTCCTGCATCCTAGCCAGTAGTTGATGCCGAATTACCTTTGGCCGCATTAAGGGCTTATATACCTTTTTCATTTCCAAAAAATCGAAAAAACTAGGGGGGGTGTGGAGTGGGCCATCCGCTAATGGATTTAAGTCAGTCCTGAAAAGGGCCAAGAACATTCTATTGTACACTCTTTAGAAAACATTTGGTGGCTCTTAATTATGATACGGCCCGGTTGTATTTTCTACGATGCTTGAGAGGGCCACTATCTCTAACGCGTAGAAGATAATTATGGATCTGTTGGTTCATTAGTTGTTTAACGCGCTTTGCCATTTACTCTGGGACGTGGCGTTTAAAGCAATGCCATGTTCAGCCGGGGCGCGGTAATGGAAATTTCAAACAGCACAAGAGAAAAATTCATCCAAACGAACTCTTCAGTTGGAAAACTAATTTGGTCGTCTTGAAAAGGACGGATTTAGTTGACGGGGAGAAACAGTTCGCGATTGAACGGGCTTTCTCGGTTCATCTCGCGGGATGATTGATTCTTGTCTCGTTGTCACGGGCGGCTGTTAATTTTATTAGTTGCATGTTAAAAATCAATAGTTTGAAATATTTAAATCGAAGCGATTAAAAAAAATGTATTGCTTTATCTTGAAGAACAACTCCTTGAGAACATTTTCCCAAATTTTCATAGAGATTTGAGCAGAAGAAAGAAAGTTAGAGCTCTCCTAGCTACGCGCCTCGTCCCGGCCCCAAACCGGAGCGGCCGGACTTTAAACGCCAATATCTCGAAATGGTGTTTTTTGCAAAATGGCTTTGCGGTGATATGAATTAGCAAAAAACTACTGAACCGATTTTTTTCAATTTTTTTTTAAAATGTTTGTAATAAATTTTGTGTGTGCTTGAATGATCCATTTTTCATGCTCAAATTTTTATTTCGCCGAAATGAATTTTTTAGTAAAACCTCTAGCGACCGAAAAATTCATTTTTTGCATAAAAAGTTCCCGTATGCACAAAAAAAAATTATAAAAACAAAATTACTCTAAGCTAATGATTTATTTTTATTTTTATGGTTTCAGTTGACCTGTTCGAACTGGGGAGTTATCACCGCAAGGCTCTTCCAAAAAACGGCATTTAAGGGAAACAGCCACCCCTTAAAAACTATTTAACATTTTTCCACAAATTTTTGCATAAACATTTTCAACAGACTGTACGGTCAGAAAATAAAAGCATTAATGTAATAAAAAGATTGCTAAATACCTAAAAAAAATCCAAACTTTCCTATTTTTTTTCGACAAAAAAGGTATATATACCCCTTAATGTTAGTCCGATAACATTTATCTCGCTCAGTGGCCGTCTTTGGTTGCTTCGAAGGAACATTTGCCTGCTGAGCCATCTTACGCTTCCGGGAATTGCGCTTGTATATAGTAGCCAAATGTTGCGACATTTCAATGATATGAAAAATCCTCAATAACTATTTCCAAATAGTACTCAATCCAACGCGAAACACAATTTCACTAAATGAAGATAATAGATGTCAATATATTGATAATGGATATTGAAGTCCGTGAGAGGGAATTAGCATGAAAGTAAGAGAAAAATTCCTTCTTATTTAGCATATTTCGTCGGTTTCTTGTAATACTGGCACAACTCAGAATAAAAAAGGCTAAAATTCTACTTTGCTTGAGTTTTTATGTAGATTTATTGCCTGGATTGCGATATTTCGTCAATACTCCACTCTGAGAATGTACGGTATTGTGTAATAGTGATAAAATTACAAATCGGCCAGGATTTACGAGTTAAGTGGACGTCATGCTCATATAATGAGCAAACTCTTACAGTAATTCATTATAACCCTCTTTCCAAAATCGTAATAATAGCCTTCAGGGCCTTTTGTGAGTTATATATCATTTTGCTCCTGCAGTGGTTGCGTCAACCGGCTGACTAAGCAATCTCCATTGTCTGGATCAACGGAC
Source organism: Aedes koreicus (assembly GCA_024533555.2). Classification (NCBI taxonomy): domain Eukaryota; kingdom Metazoa; phylum Arthropoda; class Insecta; order Diptera; family Culicidae; genus Aedes; species Aedes koreicus. Next base: position 23,886 of record JAHHFK020006079.1, read on the forward strand.
CGCATAACAAGCCGCTTTCTAGCAACAACCAACTAAACCATCGCCTGTTTGGCCAAAGGCTGCACCCTCCACAGATTGCCGCGAGAAAAAAAATATATTTAAACATATGAAATAGTCGGGAATTGGGTTGGGTTGGGCAGGACAGCCTAGATGTTTGGCAGGACAATGGTCACACCGGAAAACAAAGTTTTATCAGCTCCTCGTCGTTGCGGATGGCCAATTGCAGGTGACATATATGATTCTGGTCTTCTTGTTGTCAAGGGCGGCGTTTCCTGCCAACTCGAGGACCTCAGCCTCCAGGTAATTCCATCACCACAGCGAGGTAGATGGGGGCACCGGCACCAACGCGCTCGGTTTATTGCCCTTCCGAAGCAGACGGTGAATGCGACCGAGTGGAAACTGCAATCTGACTGCAAATTTGTCACGGCCAGACATGTTGCTAGGCAGTAGAGCGTGCCGGACGACTTGACGGTGCGCAGCGGAACGCTGATAGAACATCTTCGATATTGATCGAAAGCCTGAAGCAAAATGCTAAGGTGTCCCCCTTAAATATCTTTTACTGATGCATAGGAGACGTTTCTTACTTAAATTTGAAGTCTGTGATAGGAGAATACTGTGAATTTAGTGCAACTTACTCTGAAATATCGGCATTATAAGACATTACCTTATATTTACGTTATTTTTAATAGTTTAATGTTAAAAATCAACAATTTTCATCATTGTAATCGACGCGTAGAAATATTTCCGATCGATTGAGGCAAACATTTAAAAAATGTTTGGAGAAACGACTGAGATATTAACGCTCAAAACCTGACCGCATTTCGTGACGGTCGCAATAGATATTTTTTTTTAAATTTTACCCCAGTATAGAAAACAAAGACGTAGTCCTACGTCAAAAAAAAAAGAAAAAAAGGGTGGCCAAAAATTAATGGAAAAATTTTATTTAAAAACAAAATTTTATTGGGGGGATTTTTGTGTTTGTTTTTACCCAATATATAAAATCTTTCTATTTAAAAAAACAAGCTTCTAACAATACTCAATGCATCCAGGCTATGGATTCTGTTGTTAACAAGTGCTACCAACATAGTAATCCATCCCAGCTGGAAAGCCCTCGTGATTGCATTGAAAACTTCCAAATGGGAAACACAATGCTTTCTCCATTAGTCCCACAGTCATCCGGCAGCATCAATGATATTGTGTTCGAGGCAACATAAAAGCGCCCTCTGACCCTAGCATTATCTCCAGCGTCGTCGTGCACCGAAGCGCCTGAAAACCCACCATGTTATACACTCCATTGCACAAAACAATGCCATCTAATAATAGAGAGCGGCACGATGCTACAAAAAGGACATCCTCACGGCTGCCATCGGAAGGTGCTAATAAGTTGGAATAATGAACACTGTGACACGGAGTGCCAGCCAGCTCCGAACAAGGAATGATCCCATCGGAGTTTTTCTCATCCTTCTCGACCGATCCAAAGAACGGATAGGTCAGGCGAGACGGGTTTTCTATTCAAGAGGATAAATTATAACCCCTTTTCACGGTGGCTTAGAATTTTCGTTGTTTTTAATGGGGACCGGGGTTATATGTGGTGGTGGGCTGGAAGGGGTGCTAGGGGGGGGAGAAAAAGTGCCCCATATTTGGGCTTTTGGGGGGGGGGTTTTGTTGAGTTTTTTTTTTTATTTTTTTTTTGGGGGGGGTTTTTTGTTTTTTTTGTTTGTGTGTGTGGGGGGGGGGGGGGGGGGGGGGAATTGAAAGAGGGGGGGGGGGGGGGGGGGGGGGGGGGGGGGGGGGGGGGGGGGGGGTGGGGGAAGGTTTGGGGGCACAGTTTTAAAAAAACATGTAATTTTCTGCGTTTCTAATGCACATAAAGGGAACGCTAGATTTGGCAGAAATTAATGGGATATTTCATGTACATTTAAGCCAGATAACGCTTAATCTAGTCTGTTGTATGAAAGATTGTAAACATTGTTGTATGGCGCAAGAAAGATTGCAAACAATTTCGTTGTTTACGCTTCCTTTGGCTTGAAATTAAACGAGGAGACATTTTCCGCGCTTGTTAAAATTCATTATTTTTTTCTGTGTGTGTCGGACCTTATTTGAATTAGTATTCAAAACCATAAGAACTCAACTGTTTTTTTTTTTTTTTTGTTTGTTTTTTTTTTTTGTTGGGGGTGGGGGTGGTTTTGGGGTGGGGGGGTCGCCGCCGTTTTGTGTTTTGCTTCTTCCTCTTTCAAAAAGAAGGAGCAGGAACCACCACCAAAAGTAAAAAATTTTTTCTTTTTTTTGTTTTTCTGGTTTTTTCTTTTTTTTATTTTTTTCTATTACTTTTTTTTTTTTTTTTTGTGGTGGGTGGGTTGTTTTTTTTTTTTTTTTTTTCTATTTCGGAAGCTGTCAAATGCACCGGAGAAGATCTTTCAGTAGTTGGTACTCATGCTTCATCACACAGTCAAGCTACATAAAAAAGTGCAGATAAAAGAACGCGTTCAGTAGTGGTAAACAATATCATTTACTCTCTGACTTTAGATGGATTATTTTAAAAAGCATTTGAAGCAGATTTTTTTTTTTGACTTGAAAAAACGACGCAATATGCAGGAAACTTTTAATCAACTTCCATTTGAGGAGATTCGTTAGCTTTGGAATAAATTGAGTGATTTTAGATCACATCATACATTGGGATCGACGACCGGTGTTATTTCAATTTTGAATTGGCCTTGCCTTGGCCAGCCTTTAGTTTTTGCCTCACATAAATCAGATAGGATTAATGTTTAGCTTTACAAACCTAAGTCCATACAATAATAGATGCCTATGCAGATAGAACACATTTGACTTCTATTGTTCACTATTTAGGGTTCCACATAGTTTGAAATAATCATGTAGTTTTCTCTGTAATTCAATACACATATATGGAATGCAAGATAAGGCATAAATTCATGAAATATTTCATGTACAGGGTGTTCAATAAGTTCGAATACACTTTAAAATTGTGTTAATCAAATGGAAATACAAGATATTCTTTTCTGAGTAATTTTTTATTGAAGCAATGTTTATTGAGAACCTTTACGACATATCAAAGTTCTGTCCAGTTAGAATCCGGAATCACTAATTGTGTTACAGGGGCACGGAAAGTGACCGCTGAAAGAATTCTTTTACAGCGGTTTGTTAACCTAGGCGCCCACTTTCTGTGGTATAAATTTCACGGTGTTTCGTGTAGTGAGACAAAAGTTATTCCAGATGGAAGCCGAGAGGAGAGAAACAATTCTGCACACCCACGTTGATAATCCAACGTGGTCCGCAATAAAAATCGCAAAAACGTTAAAAATCACCAAATCAACCGTGTATGATGTGCACAAACGATTCAGGGAGTGAAAGAGCGTGGATCGAGTGCCTCTAGGTAAGCGTCGTAGTGGAATATATGACCGCAAGCTGAACCAGAAGGTGTTGAGAACCGTCAGAGCAAACCCTGGACTATCATATAATGAAATCGCACAAAAATACGTTGCTGCTCGCAGTACCGTTCGAAGAATTCGTTTGCAAGCAGGATATCGTTCTTATCGAGCCAGCAAGCAACCAAAAAGAACGTTGCGGCAAAGTTTCGTCACCAAAACTCGAGCTCGGAATTGTACCAGCAGGTTTTGACGAAGTACCAAGGATGCTTGCTCATCGACGATGAAACCTACGTCAAAATTGATTTCGGACAGCTTCCTGGCCAAAAATTCTACATGGCGACGGCAGGAGGGGATGTTCCTGCAAAGTTTAAGTTTGCTTTTATGGACAAATTTGCCAAAAAAAACTGATGATTTGGAAAGGGATATGCAGCTGCGGAGCAAAGACCAAAGTGTTCGAATAAGATGATGGACTCGAAGCTGTACAAGGAAGAATGCCTCAAAAACCGCGTACTACCTTTCATTAAAGCCCATAAAGGTCCCGTGAAGTTTTGGCCAGATTTGGCGAGTTGCCACTACAGCCGGGAAGTCATCCAGTGGTACCGCGATAATAACGTAGATTTCATCGATAAAAACATAAAACATGCCCGCAGTTCCGGCCCATCGAGAGATTTTGGACAATAATGAAGCGGAAGCTTAAGAAAATTGGAAAAACGGCTCGGGCGCGACTCAGATGACCAAAAGGTGGAACAAATGTGCCAAGGAAGTTGTCTCCGGAGGTGTGCAGCGTTTGATAGGAGGAATAAAGAAGAAAGTGCGAATTTTCATTAGAAACGAAGAGAATTGTTTTTTTTTTATAGATATTTTAAAGTACAGTGAATTACCTTTGTTTTGACGTATTAAACTTATTTGTACGTCAATCCGTTCCCGAGATACAGATGATTTTATTATTCCGGATTCTAAATGGACATTGCTTTAGGGCTGGGCCCCCCCCTCTTTGGGCTGTATGACGAGCTTGAGACGTTTCTCAAAATAATCACACGCGGCACGCACCTGGTCCATCGGCATGTCGTCCCAGATCTTGAAAATGGGCTTCCTAAATTGGTCCATTATGCTCACTTGATGTTCGATCTGCTTGGCCAACATGTACGACCTGACATAAAAGTCCAGGGGATTAAGGTCCGGGGAGCTGGGAGGCCACAACGTCTTTTCGAGAAAATCAGTCAAATTCTCCCGATACCATGCATGGACGATATTCGCCGTTTGGGCCAGTGCGCCATCCTATTGAAAGACGTAATGATCCATCCCGCAGAGGTTCCGAAGTGCCGGGGCCACAACCTTCTTCAGAACCTCGGTCTTATAGTACGCGGCGTTGATTTACGCGTTTTTCGCGATGAACACCAGTGAGAGCTTCCCGCGCCTGGATATGGACCCCAAAACCATCACCAAAGCGGCGCTCTGGAACCGCGGGATATTTACGGGGCGGCGGGACGGCGAGACGCTGGCCATTTCATTTTGGACATTGTGCGCCTGTTGCAATACATAGAGTTACTCATCAGAAAACACGAACTCCTGACCTGGGTGCCGCGAAAATATCAGTTTGGCTCTGTCCGGCCCCTTTTTCGTTGTAGCCTTCGTTACCATGCGCTTTTTGTACGGCTTGTATCCTAGGTCCTTCGTCATGATGGTGTGGGTAGCTCCGACCGACACTTCCAGGTCTTCCGGATCGAGTGGTTCATTTTTCGACGAACCCGCTCCCTCGCCATCTTGATGGCTGCTGGCGTCCTCGCCGAACGCGGCCGCCCTGATCTCGCACGGTCCTTGGCCGAGCCCGTCTCCCGGTACTGACGGATGGTGGTATAGATGAAATTCCGCTTCACCCCGTGGGATTTCAACCACCAGAATATGTCGCCAGGTCACTCACCTCTCACAAACAACTTTACTACGACGTCGCGTTACTTCTTCATCGTGCGGGGTAAACAAACAACTAATGACAGAAAGTCGACACCGTGCGCGTCGGCTGGCCTATATATCATGCTACAGCTGACACCAATACACAGAATGCACATGATGCGCACCTACGCAACGATGGAAAGTTGTATTCGAACTTATTGAGCACCCTGTATATTTAAGCCAGTTATCATCTAAATCTGGTCTTTTATACGAAAAATTGCAAGCAATTGCGATGTTTACCTTTGCTTTGCCTTGCAATTGAACGAGGAGAAATCTGCAGATCAAATAAGGAAAGTGTAGGGGGAAGGGAATGTGTTGACGTCCATGAGAAATCACTGGGATGTTGGATAAAAGGGTTGGGTTGGAAGCAAGGTTCATTTTGGTAAACGAAATTCTGAGTTCTTGTTTATCTTTGTTTTCAGCTTATTCTCCGTTTATGTCGTTTAAATGAGATGCCCAAAAATACATTTAATAATTAGTAACGATTTAAACCAACGGTAAGGATGCCTTTGAGGTCACTCACAAATCGTGATGATGGTTTACTTGATTGCGAAAACAAGATTTTTAACAACGCTTAACTCTCGCATTGAACCGATTTGAACCAACAGCAAGGCAGCTGTTTAGGCCAGGTTTAGGTCAAAGTGTGATAGTGGTTTTTCATTGAGAAGAGAAGGTAATTTTTAATGACGCAGAAGAGTCGATTCCCAACAAACAATCACTCATTAAGTAAACACCATTATGGTGATGCAATTCAGCATCGTATTGAATAATCTCTGAACTATTTTAAATCACAGCTTTTATTTAAGACATTATTCACACAAATTTGGAGAAGTTATTAAGCTGTCGTCAAGTGATTTTGGACACTGGCAATTGCATATGCTTAAGTTTGTAGCAATTCAGTTCAACTGATATTTGAATAATTGCTGTTTAAGTTCTGCACAGAACTTGAGGGTTATTCTGAGGGTCTAAGTGACCTCTGTTCAGCAAAGCGAGTTTTTTTTAAGAATGATGTATGCTTTCCTTGTTAATTAATAGTCACGATGAAATTTTTCTTCAACATTATTTAGCATATTAAAAATGCTACGGAGTCTTTTATAGAATTTTTGTTCAACTTTTTAAAAGTTTCAGAAAACATTCTTTGGTTTTTTGTATGATTTTCCACGATACCGACATATTTATTTGGATTACATGGCATATTTAATTTGATATTATTATACATGTACATTAACAGAAACATTATGTAACATTTATTTATAAACATTGAAAAGCGGGATTTGAACCATCAACCTTCGTATCTTTAACTACGTGACATACCAACTTCGCCATCCTAGCATTGAATGTAGTATAAACAAATCGTCTATATTAGCTCAATGTTGTACATTGAATAGTAGCAGAAATGATGCTTTAATTGAGCTTCATTGATATTCTATTTATAGTAGACGAAGGTAGTAGACGAATTCGTGTATCTGGGCTCATTGGTGACAGCCGATAACGAAACCAGCAGAGAAATACAAAGGCGCATTATGGCTGGCAATCGTGCCTACTTTGGACTCCGAAGGACGCTAAGATCGAACAAAGTTCGCCGAACCACAAAGTTGACCATCTACAAGACATTAATTAGACCGGTAGTTCTCTACGGCCACGAAACATGGACATTGCTAGTGGAGGACCAACGCGCCCTTGGAGTCTTTGAACGGAAGGTGCTGCGTACGATCTACGGTGAAGTACAGATGGAAGACGGAACGAGGAGGAGGCGAATGAACCACGAATTGCACCAGTTGCTGGGAGAACCTCCCATCGTACACATCACAAAAATCGGTCGACTACGATGGGCTGGGCATGTCGTAAGAATGTCGGACGACAGCCCTGTGAAAATGGTAATCGAAAACGAACCGACAGGTACAAGAAGAAGAGGCGCGCAACGTGCAAGGTGGGTTGATCAAGTAGAAGACGACCTGCGGACCCTCCGCAGACAGCGAGGCTGGCGAGGTACAGCCATGGACCGATTACAATGGAAACAACTTCTGTGTACAGCAGAGGCCACACCAGCCTTAGTCTGATTGGTAAGGTAAGGTATGATATTCTATTTATAGCGTTGCAATATCTTTGTTCACAGAGCCGTGCGGTAGATTCGATTTTGATTTTATTCGATTCTCCAAGCAATTTTACATAGGACTAGCCTTATTTGGTTGATCTTGAGCCACTCCGTGCAAAGATATCTATAAATTATTCAAGAATATCAGGTGAAGTGGGGTAAAATAAGCTCTATAACTGCACAACCATATCCGTGCGGTGATTGAAACCAGTTCCATTCGATTCCCCAGACAACTCCCAAGCGGAAATGGCCTTGTTTACAGGCCGCGCTTAAAAGCGACAAAAGTTACATATTTTTTCCTTAGTTTTCATCAGTTCTTGCCCATTATGCGTTGTCTCTAAATAAACAATATCAGTGACCAATCAAACCTTCTAAATGTTGTTATTAAACGTCTGTATTAGCAAGCTGTGATAGTTGATGTTCGTTTTTATTACGTGCATTACTGACAAGGGCATGTTGAACAAGAGACGATTAAAAGATATACAATGTTTTCTGATGTGATTTGGTAACACTGCTTTGATTTCTATTCGGATGGGCAATGTAAGGAAGTGAACCTTGTTGTGGCGCCACTATGAATCACAATATCGTTATTGAATTATTTATCAACCAAAATTCTAAACACTTCGGAGGCTTTTATACGGCATTTAAACGACTTTTAAGTTAATATAAGTTTATTTGGCTGAATATTGGTTTAAACTACACCTATTATTCAACTATATATAAGGTTCAATTGGCAAAGCCAGTTAAAAGGCGTTGCATTAGATACATAAACTATATTTCAACTAATTGCTAAGTGATCGAATAAAAGTCAATTCAGACACCGGTATAAAGCTTTTGCATTATTTTTCTTCAGCTCATAATTGGATAGGTTGAATAGTGATGTACAGTACAGCTATTAACGGATTTATAAACTGTTATTCATCTCTTTGTTGAACTGTGAAAATTTAGTTACATATAAATACTAAAATAGCTTTCACTAAGCATGTAATTCATAAGCATGTAATTCATACAAAATGAAAAACATGAATGAATGTTAATATTTCAATTGAAAACATGATTGTTCAGCTTACATATCAGCCAGTTTTTTTATTCAGCTACGAAAGTCGTAATTCAGCATCAATAAAGCATGTATGCTTATTTACTGTTTTTGTTTGTTTGTTGGGTTTGGACTGATTTGTGTTAACAGTAAGGGTGGACCCTCTCGCAAAATTTGATGGAAGATATTCCTTGAAAAGGTTGTTTCTGTTGATTTACTAGCTTTCCATTTTTGCCATCGGAAGCAACGAATCCGAACACCCTCACCCCTGCTGGATGCTTGGTCCAAAACGTGAATTTGATGATGGATACTTTCTTCGAACTTATCTACCGGTTGGCGCCACTGTCGACAGTAAACGAACTTATCTACCGGTTGGACACGCTGTCGACAGTAAACAGTTTCTTGTCAGTGAACAGAATGACGATGGACCTCTTTTTCAGTTCTAAGAACCAAGCAGTTCTTTGCTTCGCTCCACCCTAGCTGCTTTAATGCTGTCAGTAATCAGGTGTCTTTTAACTCGACATCTGAATTTTCCTTTTATCGAAATTAACGTTTGCATTTAAAAAATGGACAAAAATTGCCGATTTTTCATGGGTTTACTACCCAAAACTACCCATGCAACATCAAATCATAGTAACCCATGAGTCAGCAGACAAAATTTGACAGCTCTATCAGTCGAACTCTAACCGTGATGGCAAAAACAGTGAAGCAACTCGGTTCAGAAGTGTGAACGTTCAAAGAACGGCATCCCGCCGCGTCGAAAACGGACATCGTGCGGCACTTTGTGGACGCCGGATACGCCCGTTCCGGAATCTACAACATCTTGGCACTATTAGACAACAATCAGAGCATCGAAAGAAAGCCCGGTTCCGGACGGCCGACGACCCTGAGCGACAAGAAGCTCCAAAGGATGCTGAAGAGGAAAACCGAGGAAAAAGTGGCTACATAGCTGCGTGCGCTTGGCCGGTAGGTCGGTTCAACCGGCCAAACAGTGAAAAAGTTCCTGGCGAACATGAACATATATTTCAGGAAGCGTCCACTGCTTTCGAAGTCGCGTCCACTGGTTTCAGAGCTGCAGGCAATGACGCAACGGCAGCGGCAGAATAAGATGGTCAACTCGATTTTCCCGGTGAATCGTGACGTGGCGGTGGTGATGGACGACGAGACCTATCTCACCCTGGATGGCAACGACTGGCAGGGCACTTCGTATTTTACTTCCCCCACGAAGGAAGTGAGCTCCGAGGTGAAGTTCATTTCACACACCAAGTTCCCCAAGAAGGTGCTGCTGTGGCTGACAATCAGCGAGAAGGGGATGTCAAAGCCGCTCTTCTTTCGCTCCGGACTGGCCGTGAACGGGGAAATTTATAGTACGAAATGCCTGCCGGAAGTTGCGTCGTTCATCAAGAAATACCATAAGGGAGGTGTTCAGGCCGGATCTGGCGTCGGCCTACTACTCAAAGCGTTCATTGGAGGAGAGGAGCGGCTGAATGTCAATGTGGTACCCAAGTCGGTGAACCCGCCCAACGTCCCCAAGCTGCATCCCATCGAGAATTTGTGGGCCAACCTGAAGTGTAAGATCTACTTCAACAATTTTGGAGAAAACTGAGGAGGAATTGATAAATAAAGCGAAGAAAGAACTCAAAAATATGCCTACACGCATGTTTTCGTCCACCGATTTACTGCCGGAAGGCCGCTGGCAAGGGCGTAGCATTTTTTGCAAATAAGCTTAAATAATTAAATTTCATGGGAAATTTATCAAAAGCAATTATCTGTCTTAGCTTTTTTTTTATCACCATCCTAAAAAAGTCCATTATTTATGCAAACGTTACGAGTTACTCTCATCTTAATGGAATGTATCAACGCTGGCGTTCTCACAGACCACTTCCGCTCATTTCCAGGTTTTCTTGTTTCTTGAACATTTTACATGAGTCATGATTTCCGATACTGACTACGTGAAGTAAACTGAGGATTTCATTCTTCTTGTCGTACATTTTTCTCAAAATCTTGCTTAATTCCAAAAAATTCAAATACACCAATCACTTTGTAAACAATAACTGACACCTGAGGCAAGATTTTGTAAAACTAGGTTGAACGGCTTGCGTGGTGAGAGTTAGAATTTCAAAATTTTATGACGCTTAATGTATTCCCTCACGCCTTGGATGTTAGGATTAGAGGCATGCACTGTCAGATCAATTTGTGGAACTAATCAAGCACAATAATTTCATCAAACATCATACAGTCAGTTAACGGTTTTGGCAACACCTAATGCTTTACTTTAAACTATTTCACAAATTTTTATAAGGGCCTGTTCATACACCACGTAAATTTATTTTCGAAAATCTAAGTCCCCCCCCCCCTCGTGGGTTTTTCTCCATATATTTTTTGCAATTTTGTATGAAGCTTAGACATTGGTCAGACCCCTCCCCCCAGAAAAGTCTACGTGGTTTATGAATAGCCCTCAACCACAATGATAATTGTGGTGTCAACGTCGAAAGTTCCATTATTGTGCGAGAAATCTATTGAAAAAAATAAAAAGCTGAGCGCATTGTTCGACAGCCAAGAGACAAATTAAAGACAATAACAACGTATTCCAAAATCGGAAATCTACAGTATTTTGAAAATTTTGGCTTCTTAACGTTTCTTGAGCGAGTTTTAGTCAAAGAGTTACTTTAAGTTGAAATGACTACCAACAGCACGGTTTGCGATTGATAAATAGCCTAGTAAACAGTACTGTCTGTTACCTGTAAAGCAGACACTTGTTACCGGTTCACAGTTAAATACACCAGAAACACGGTGGCATGCGGTTCCTTTGTTCAACCATTCGGTTGATGTCGAAGGAAAGTCACTTGTAGGACAGACACATAAATCATGGGCACCCTCCCAACTCCCTTTCCCTAATTTCAACAGCAATGCTTCCGCACGACAATAACCGATGACAGCCACTATTTCGCTTGAATAAATTTAAAAAGCTTTTTTTTTTCCTGGATACAACATGTTTTCACATCCGCAACCGAAAAATGGGCGAAACCTCCCTTTGCGCTTGAGAGGGTTTTTTTAAGGGAAATTCCGAGAACTTAAATCGTTCGGGAGAAAAAACAAGCTTGTCTCCATTCTTGAAGTTGGAAAATGAAAATTGAAAGAATCTATTTCGACCGAGGCACATCAGGGTGACATGGGATAGAAAGAAATATAAAGCGAGGCAGAAGGAGGAAGGAGAAGCTAAATCACTTTGCCCTCATACAAAGGACGCTAGCACTGACTGACTCCGGTTCGGTTCGAAGCTCTGTGGCTGGCAGATAGATATAAACCATATACGAAATTCATTTGGTTAGCCGAAGCCTGCGCTCAGGATGAGGTTTTGGTGGAATGTAAAGAAAATTGGAAAATTATGCGAAAAATTTATAGAAACTGTCGCCACCCTTTACACTGCTTATCTCCAACCGGCGCGTCGTTCGATCGTTTTGCTTCATAGGGTTGAGCTGGCAGGGTTGAACTAGATTTTTCTCTCCAGAAGTTTCACAGAAACTTAATTATATTTGTCCACTGATGGTTCATAACAATACAAAATCTTGACATATGGTCTGTTTCATTTCGAATTGGTACGCATAAAATCCGCCATTTATTCAACAGGAACCAAAAGGTGTTTCGATCAAACTTTGGTCGACTTAAACTTGACGCATTTCCTTTCATCGTGCATTTAAAAAATTTGCACACCCCTCATTTTGAACATGTGAGCGAGTAGCATCATGCCTCTATTTTGATTTTGAGATTAGCACTTCAGTTATCAAAATGTCGTCGAAGGAAGAGAAGCAACGCATCAAAATTTTGCACGTGCATGGTGAAAATCCAAGCTACTCTCCGTTGGCGAATTTTTTGAATGTGGCTAAATCAACTGATACCAACGTATTAAAAGTGTTCGGTGAACGTTTGTCGACAGCCAGGAAAGCTGGATCGGGAGGATATCGAAAGCCGGAGGCCACAGCGACGACAAAAAGAGTTGCCCGCTGTTTCAAGCGGAACCCCACCCTCTCCGTCCGAGATGACGCAAAGAAGCTGGGAGTGGCGCCTTCAACTGTGGATAGAACTAAGAAACGAGCTTGACTGTCGACTTACAAGTGGTGACTCCAAATCGCGACGATAAACAAAGCACGATCGCAAAAGTTGTACACGACGATGCTGACGAAGTTTGATTGCGTGGTACAAGACGATCAAACTTACGTCAAGGCAGACTTTAAACAGCTTCCTGGATAGGAATTTTATACGGCAACCAGACGGGGAAAGGTGGCAAATATTTTCAAGCGCATTAAACTGTCAAAGTTCACGAAGAAATATCTGGTGTGGCAGGCGTACCTGTGGCTTGAAGAGCAACGTTTACATTGCGACCGGAACCGTCGACCAGGAAATTTATCTGAGCGAGTGCCTACAAAAACGTCTACTGCCTTTCCTGAAGCGACACAATTGTTCCGTTCTATTTTGGCCGAATTTGGCATCTTGCCATCACGGAAAAAACGCCATGGAGTGGTATGCTACCAACAACGTTCAAGTGGTGCCAAGGACAAGAACCCTCCCAACTCGCCAAGGGGGCCATCGTCAAGCGGAACCTTAAGAAGACTCAAAAAGCTGTTGTGAGCTGAATCAGTTCAAGGCAAACTGGCGTTCTGCGGCGAATAAAGTGGACAAGGAGACTGCACAACATCTTATTGCACGTGTTAAACGAAAGACCCGGCAATTCGCATTCAGTTAAAAGGAAGCTTAGCTGAATATTTCTCCTGTAATCTGTATTACCTGAACTTGAAAAAGAAAAAGAAATTGACTTATTAGCAAAAACTTTGATCGACTCACACACATTACTGTTTGACCAAATTTTGATCGGAACACCCTTTAAAGTATATAGAAGCTACACAGTTTGAAAGAAACATACAATTTTCAGCGTTATCTAGTGCACATAAATGAAAAAAATATTTCATGTCAATTCAAGCCAGATGTCACCTAAATCAGGTCTGTTGAATGAAAGTTTGCAAAAGGTTTCGTTGTTTACGCTTGCTTTGACTTGAAATTGAACGAGACGAAATTTGAAACATCTGTTTAAATTCATGATTTTTTTCTGTGTAAGCATTTGTAAATTTATTATTGAGCTTAAGTTGAAAACAAAACATGAAAAATTCGTTAATTTTTTCGATGAACTTTGAACTTTTCGATGAATATTTCAGTAGAACTGCCAACCTAAACAACCGAAAAGCGTGAATGTATTGATCATGGCTTTGGGCTGTTGGTTGTATCTGTAGCATTTTATGAAATTATAGATTACCATCAAATCTTGTGTTGTGTGGAGCCATGTAGCAGTGATCAAAGCACTTACTCTAAACAACATTAAATTAAGATAGAGATTTCGGAATTAAGCCCATGGTCATAGAAAAGTGTAACTTAAGACTGACGATGGCAAGTAATGTTTAAAGGAATAGGACGTGGAGGACCCCCTTAGGCTATCAAAAACCGAGGATTGTTTCGGAGGTCGGGGTAGATTTTGTCACTTGGTGGGGAGTAGGATAGCCGTGCAACGGTGACGTGACCCTCCATTTGATTTGCACAGAGAAGTAATTTTTTGCTGCGTGACTTTTCACGTTTAATCTGTGGCTGTCGGAACTCACCCACCAGTTCAAACTGTAGAATATAAATACAACAGAAAATACAGTGAGTACAGAGATGTTGCCATTTGAGTCAACTAACTTGTTCTCAGCGTTGTGAAACATTCCAGATTCATAATGAGAACAATGTTAAATCCAATTTTCAAATAATACTAAAAACGTGTCTGGTGTGGAAATTTAACGTTTCCAAAAGTGGAAGTGTGTTGCAGTGTATCCAAATTATATCGGATCCAGGATTAAAGCTGCTTTCAATGGTCACGTAAAGGATTGTTGCGAAGAGACTTCTTCCATAATGCTGGCTAATGGGTGTTAGATGGAGCACCCCCCCCCCCCCACACACACAAAACACCCCCCCCCCCCCCCCCCCACACACACACACTGGTAGTCAACAACAGAAACAAAGTATGACGGTTCTCAATCATCCGAAATCATCGCGTTCCTACCGATTACGGAAACTGGGTTGCAGATAGAGCGGCGATGGCTGCGATACAAGTGATGGGCAGATTCTCCATCTATGGCGTACTTTCTAGTTCCTGTATTGCATCGGCCAGCAAAATCCTCTAGCAATACGAAAGACAACAAATAGCGAGCGGAAGTGGAAGACGAAGGTCTTTGACACGGAACTCTTTTTTTAGGCTCTTCGGTTCGACAACGAACTCTTGAACCAAAACGTGAACGAACTGACGAATAGGTCAGTGATGGCATGCGACGCAACCATGCTGAGGAAACTGGAGCCGGGAAAAAATCGTAGCCCTGCTTACTGCTGTAATGAGCAACTCAGCATCCTTCGCTACTTGTCTTAGAGCCAGAAAACCGCAGTAGACTGAGAGGTGTGTGGGGTGGAGTTCGGAGCGGCCAGGGCCGAATTAAATCGAGAGATAAGACTGAGCAAGACGAACTGCTACAAAGAGCTGTGCTGAGCCACTGATGCTAACCTATATTGCTATTGTAATGGCGAAGATCGAAGGACCAACAATGGTTGCAGAGCTTTGTCCAGAAAAGGTTATCGTAGATGCGTAGATCCAGAAGGTTATCGTAGATGAACTTTTCCCGACGCATGATCCAACGACGTGGCTACGTACACCGTACGGCGAGGAAGAAAGAAGTAACGCTGAAGGCACGCAAGTCTCGAACGAGGAGCTCGTGGTAGAGGCGAGAGGGCTTAAGGTGAAGAAGGCACCCGAACCGGATGGAATCCCTAACGTGGCTCTGAAAGAGGTGATTCCGGCATTTCCGGACATGTTCAGGTAGGTAGTGCAAACATGTCTAGAGGAAAGCCATTTCCCAGACAGGTAGAAAATAAAGAAGCTAGTGTTGATGCCGAAGCCAAGAAAACCTCCGGGGATCCAGCATCGTATAGGCCAATATGCATGTTGGATACGCTCGGGAAACTCCTGGAGGAAACATCCTCAACAGGCTGACAAAATTTACTAAGAGAGAACACGGGCTATCGAGGATGCAATTCGGTTTCCCGAAAAGGAAGTCTACGGTGGATGCCATTCGGACGGTGGTCGAGTCAGCTGTAAAGGCCTCCAAACAGAAGCAGAGACGCGATCTATATTGCGCTGTTGTAACGATTGACGTTAAGAACGCCGGCTGGGAGGCTATTGCCGAGTCGCTGCACAGAATGAGAGTTCCTGATTACCTGTGCAGAATTCTGAAGAGTTACTAGACCTCCGTGGGACGGACATCTGTGAACATCACGGCTGGAGTTCCGCAAGGTTCTATCCTTGGCCCAACACTTTGATGTACAACGGAGTGCTGACGCTGAAGCTTCCCAAGGTATAGTGATCGTTGGCTTTGCGCACAACATCGTATTGTCACTGACAGGTGAAACACTGGAAGAAGTGGAAATGCTGGTGACCGAAGCAATCGGCAACATTGAAAACTGGATGCAGGCGTCGAAGCTGCAGATAGCCCACCAAAAGAGGGGATTTCTGTTGGTCCGCAACTGCAAAGCGGTGCAGCGAGCAGAAATCGTCATCGGAAGGCATGTGGTTGAGTGGAGTAGCGGGTCATCGGTCTCGCTTTCGGGATCCACGGCCAGGTAATTCTTCGTTCTAGTAGGGTAGATCCGCCGTCGGGGATTACTCAAATCGATAACGTAGAGGGTGGTAACTGAATGGCTCAACCAAGGTAGATGAGAGCTAAATGGCTCAGGCAAGGAGTAGGAGCTAAATGGCTCTATAGTGGCGAAATAGCCAAGACCCTCTACGAAGTAATACCATAGGGTAGTCCCAAGGGGGGCTCCGATGGAACAACAAGGAAACGGGGTTTAGTGGGATCAGAAGTCGGCATTTTCTTAAAAATCAACCCTGACTAGACTATGACACAGTGCACGATGAACAAGTACTGGACTCTGTGTAAGGTCAGTCCATAAGGATAACCCCATTTCTGGTAAAAGAAACCAAACATAAACTCGGCCACAACGACTGACCAGAAACACCCAGTCGCCAGAGACATACCCACACAGAGAGCGAAGGAGAGAAAGAGAGAGAGAGAGAGAGAGAGGGTTGGAAAAATTTTGGAGAAATTAATCCTGAACAGGCTCATTACACACTTACTTTTTTATACTGAGGTCGGTAAATTGGAAGTGAGTTTACAAACAGCTGAAAATCTAAGGAATATTGAAAAAAATGTTATATTTTCCTATCAATATTCTATTCAATCATTTCGAAAGACTTTATATTTTCTTCAATTTTTAAGAAATGTTTTCAAGTTTACCGAACTTTTCAGCTGTTTGAAATTTTACCGAACAGATTGAGTGTGTAAGTACATGGAGAGCGGGAACGGCCTATCGATCATGCAGTTCGGTTTCCGGAAAGGCAGGTTCACAGTGGATGCCATCCGAACGCTACTGAAGGCTGCGGAGACGGCACAGAACAAACAGAGAAGAGGAAATCACTTTTGCGAGTTGATCACCCTAGATGTCAAGAATGACTTCAACAGCGCTTGCCCATTTGTTGCATAGTATCAGGGTCTCTGAGTTCCTCTGCTGAATATAAATGAGCTACTTACAGCCTACCGAACGCTGTTTTAAGAGACTGATAAGGGAGAGAGAAGAACGACAATCACAGCGGGTGGTCCTCAGGGATCCATCCTCGATCAGACGCTGTGGAATGCGATGTACGAGGGAGTGTTTAAACTGGACTTTCCCAGAGGTGGTGGTGATCAGCAACCGAAAAGTAGAGTAACAGGCGGAAATCACCGACGGAGAACCATCGACTAGAAGCGTGAGGTTAAGCACTAGGGCGTGATGAACATTAACAGCCACGTCGATTACGCTTGTCAGAAGGCAGCAAAAGCGAACACAGCGTTGGCCAGAATCATGCGGAACATTGCGGATAAGCAGCAGCAAGAAGAGGCTCCTAGCTAGTGTATCAACGTCAGTACTCGGTATGGTAGTCCAGCCTGACTCCCAGCAATAAAGACGTCAAGAAACAGGCCGTGTTTGAACAGCACATTTAGGTTGTTGAGTATGAGGGTGGTGAGCGCCTACCGGACAATATCATTTGAAGCGGTCTGCGTCATAGCCGGAATTATCCCCATAGTACTATTGTTGGAGGAAGATCAGGAGTGCTATTTGAACAGATACACCAGAGGAGATCGAAGAAGACCACGGACTGACACCATGAGGAAGTGGCTAGAGGAATGGGATAATGCGGTGAACGGAAGTGGACACATCGATTGATCCCGAACGTTTTTACTTGGATAAACAGAGGTCTTGGTCCTCGGTTTGGCTTCAATACGACGCTCAATGCTTGTTACCAGTGGGGTAGATACCAGCGAAAATGGCGTGAAAACAAAGCAAGCGGTTGAATGAAGCAACGGGTAATCAGTCTCGGGGGATGTTCCACAGCCGGGAAACTCTCCATCAGTGTAGGCCACCAGGGACTGCTTGAGTCGTCAGCAACGTAGATTGGAGCTGGATAGCTCACCGTGGTTCGGTATCGGAAGAATTTTCACAGTCGGGGAACTCTTCGTCGGCGTTAGGTAGGTGCGGTGTCGGCGAATACTCGACTGTGTCAAGAGTGAGAGCTAATTGGCTCAAACTAGGAGGATGGGAGCTAAATGGCGCAGCAAATTAGAAGGAACAAAATGGCTCGAGAAGTAGCCGACAGCAGCTAGTCAGCTTTAAATAGCTGCTAAAAGATAGATTCCTCAAGAAGTAATAAGAGCATTGACAACGATACAATGAGGGCCGGGGACGAGGCGACGGTGACGAATGACGAACGCATTGCGATAGCAAAGTCGCTAATGGTGAACAAAGCGCCAGGACCGGATGGTATTCCGAACCTGGCTATCAAGACGGCTATCTTGCTGGCTCCCGAAATGTTCAGGGTGGTGATGCAAAAGTTTCTGAACGAGAGCATCTTTCCGGCCGTCAGAAAATGTGTTGCTACCAAAGGGAAGCCACCAGAGGATCCATTGGCATATAGACCTTTATGTCTGTTGGATACAGCGGGTAAGGTGCTCGAGAGGGTAATTCTCAACAGACTGACAACATACACGGAGGGTATAGGCGGTCTGTCTAACAGTCAGTTTGGCTTCCGTAAAAAGAAGTCGACGGTGGATGCCATTCTGTCCGTCACCAAGACGGCTGAAGTTGCAATTCAGCGCAAGAAGCGAGGAGTCCATTACTGTGTAGTGGTCACCCTTGACGTGAGAAATGCGTTCAATAGCGCCAGTTGGGTGGCTATTGCCGACTCGCTCGAACGCCTTCAGGTTCCTGGGTACCTGTACAAGATTCTGGAAAGTTACTTCCAGAATCGCGTACTGGTGTACAATACTGAGGTAGGCCAGAAACGTGTTCAGATCACCGCAGGCGTCCCACAAGGTTCGATCCTGGGTCCGGTGCTATGGAACACGATGTACGGCGAGGTACTACGGCTTAAGTTCCCGAACAGAGTGTAGATAGTCTGGTTTACGGACGACATCACCCTGGAGATATGTGGTTAATACATTGAAGAGGTGGAGCTAACGGCCTCGCACTCCATTGGCATGGTGGAGAGATGGATGAGTTCCAGGAAACTGGATCTAGCCCAGCATAAGACTGAGGTCACGTTTGTTAACAACCGAAAATCGGAGCAACATGCGACGATTAGTGCAGGTAACTGCACAATTGAATCAAAGAGGTCTTTAAGGCACGTGGGGGTCATGATCGACGATAAGCTGTCCTTTATCAGCCACGTCGATTACGCCTGCAAGAAAGCGTCTATGGCTATATCGGCATTATCCCGCATGATGTCGAATTGCTCAGCGGTCCAAGGGAGTAAGCATAAACTCCTGGCCAGTGTCGCCCTGTCCATACTTAGGTACGGCGGGCCGGCATGGCCTTGAGTACCAAGAGCTACATGAGTAAGCTAGAGAGTACGCACAGGTTTATGTGCCTAAGAGTGGTTGGTGCATACCGAACGGTATCACGCGACGTGGTATTTGTCCTAGCGGGTATGTTGCCAATAGGCATTGTCATAAAAGAGGATGTAGAGTGCTTCGAACAACGTGGAATGTGTTGGATAAAATGGTTGGGTTTGCAGCAGGATGCTTTTTGGTAAACGGTGTGCTGTATTCAACTGACAGTTTTCGGAAAGAAGAAAATGAAGAGAACGAAGAGATAATCACTGAGCTATTGGCTTAGTAAATCAACAACAACAGTTAATTGTTGAGAGCACCAAGAGAAACGAAAACTGTAGAAAACCGGATAACGTAAAGCGGAATAAGCGAAATTGAAAAACATAAACTAAAGAATCGATGAGCTGAAAGCAAAGCAGAATGCGAAATGCAAGAATAAAACTAAAGAAAGGCAAGCGGATGAAGAAGACATTAAAGCAAAGAAGAATCAGAAGAAAAACTGAAGAAGAAAAGCTGTAAATAATCAGAAAAAGAGTCAGAATCACTTAAAGAGTTAACGTAGTAGAAGATAAACAGAACAAGCGAAGTATTTAACAAAAAAGTATAATGGAGATAATTAGTTTGAGAGACTAGGAAATTTAGTGGCAGAAAAAATGAACAAAAAGTGGCCGAAACCGATAGTGAAAAAACGGAGAAGAAAAACAAAAAAATGTTAAGGCAGAGCGGAAAAGAAAACGAAAAACAAAAGAAAAGAAGTTCTGTACTTGTGGAAGCAATAGGTGTGAAGTAGAAGACGATAAGCAGAAAAGAAAGAGTAGAGAAGCCGAGGTCGGTGAGATTTTTTTTAGGTGAAAAACTCTCTGGTCATGTCTGTCTTCGGTAGGGAAGTAAAGCCGTAGGTCGCGGCTCTTGTGTTGATGAGTGCGTTATGTAGGGTGGAGGTGCCTCCTTTTGGTGGTGAACCAGCCTAAGGCTGAAAGTCACCTCAATACAGAAAAAAAAAGAGAAACAACGGGTGATAAAAGAAGAGAAGTGAGAAAGATAAGTGGAAGAAGTGAATTCATGTGTAAAATAAAGTATAGAAAGGAAACCGTAGATGACGGATGGAAGAAGGTGGAGGAAAAGTAGTAAGAATTGGTGGAAATGAATGCGCTATGATGTCATAAAGAAAAAAAGATGTATAAGAAAACACTTATGTTTTTTGAGCGATTTTCTTCAAAGAATAACCAGCAGATGATGTTTAGACTAAACAGTTACGGAAATATAAGCAATAGAAATAAAAAACACAAGGAAGTAGTCCCATGAACCAATGAGTGGTCCAGTCAAACCAAAAATAGAAAATTTTCTCAAACAGGCGGTTGATGAGCAATTCCCCAAATTTGCTCATATCTGAGAAGGTCAACTACAAGTGATGCAGACACTTCGAGTGGAATGGCCCAGCAGATGGCATTCAATTTCTATTGCACTGTAATGATCATATAGGTTGTGCAATGCACCAGTTGCACAAATACATGAAACGCTGATGCATTTTGCATTGTGCACAGAAAATTTGGCACGCAATTTCAAGCGTCGTTCAAATTCATCCCTGATTTAAGAATCTTGACATTCTTTTTCCATTTCAAGTTCGTAAGGCTGACTCGAAGCGAGTGCTCTTGTACATACATCAACTCACTAACGTCACCGTTGTCCTCACTGGTACCGTTGGATCTTAATTCCAATAAATCGACGAGAAGTTTTTTTTTCTTGCAGACTCATGTTTCGAGTGTGCCACCAAAACGTGTGTGAAGTACACCCGAATGAAACGTATTAGAAAAATATCGACATATTTGTGGGATCAATTGGTCGTTAGAAGTGGGAGGAACAAAGTCCCCTCTTCGAAATTAAAGTTAAAGTTGAAGAAAATATTCAACTAAACAAGACAGATAATCTGAGTTATGCAGCTACGGTTTTCTTGCCAGATAGACGAAAACTGTGAATGTGTGAACTGTGAGTGGTGTGAATTTGGAGATCAGGTCACGCATATGTGAGTTTTTGTTTTGTTGATGCCCCCGAAGAAGGGATGCCAAAACCTCATTCGCTATCTTTTGTCGTCGCTGCCTAGTACGAAGAAAATGATGCAAATTTGCATCTCAATTAGGATGGCGATGAAGACTATTGCTAGGGGGTGGTCTTTTGTGGTTCATCAATCCGTTGGAGTGAAAGCGCGTAGATGAAAGCGTCATCATCGGTATTTTGAAGCAAGCGATTGCTCAAGAGCTAAAAATCTTTGTTTGGAGGAGGAAATGTAAATTTTTTTTTCAAGCCAACTCTAGACGGGTTTAATGCCTTTGTATTAACGTATTCCGCGTTCTGTCTTGCCATTTGCTTACAGAGCATTAGCATCCTATAATGAAGGGATTCTTGTTGCCTTATTACACAAAGATTTCCTTATTCAAATTCGTTCGGATGCCATAAAAAATATATTAGCCCTTATGAATGGACCTTTGTGTTCTCATTATCGTCATGGAGGTGGGAAAATAATTTAAAGTAGAGCAGCAGTTCTAACCAGCAATTGAATCTCTAAACGGTTGATGAAAGTTTTCTTAATGGGAAGAACAAAATCAACTCAGATTCCCTTCTATAATTGAGGAAATCTTGTGCAAAAACAGTCACAAAAAGGCCATGGAGCCTCTTGTATCAGTTATCAGTTATGTATTGGGTTCAGTTATTTATTGGGTACTATTGGTGCTTCGCGTACTTGTAGGTGCTTCACGCATCAATCAGCTAAGTATTTCTCCGTATCCACCTATTTACCTATAATCTTACTGTTTTATTCCTGTCTAATTTGAACTCCATAATAAGATGTCTTTAGTACAGCTTGGTTGATGGATCCAGAATATTCGGAGTGATAAGTCACTCTGGAGGTGTTAGAAAATGATGTACTGTGGTGTAAAGATGCAATCTCTGATCAAATGTTTTATTATTCGGTGAAATTTCCAAGAGAAGAAATCAAAATGAAAAAAATGGCCAACATAGACAAACTTTTTTTTTTTTTTTGGTGGCGGTTTCTATTTGATGATCAGTCATTGGTCAGTCAGTTAACATATTTTTATTCAAAAAGATTTCTTGCTTTCTCGCATGTTTGGCCAATGTATTATTTTGAATCGTTATAAAACAGAGGGTTAAGCGTGTTTTGGGACGCCGTAAGAAGTTTTCCTGGGTGTATCTGTTTTTCAACATGTCTGTCAACCCAAAATTGAAAATGTATGCTTATTGGCAGCCAGCTGCTAATGATGTTAACATATGTGTGAGTGGTTCCAGAAATTACGGAAATTTGTCTTGTTGTGGTGACGTGTTTGAACATGTCGAAGTGTGTCTCTGAAGGTGTGTTCTCCCCTGTTAAAATAGTTATAAAATCGTTTTGAATGATTTGAAAAAAGCTACATCAACATACTTCCTAATATAAACAAATTAGGTACAGATTTCTAATGGATAAGGATATGGGTTTTATTTATTTATTATTTAAGTTGATGTTATATCACCTTTATCTTCCCATTTTTCCGATTTGCCTCAGCGTGGTGGGCAATACAGTCAATCGCAAAATTGAGCATACAGCTGTAACGATTCCACTATTCTCTATTTCTTTGCAGTAATAAGTTATAAAAAATCAAAACAAATTTTCCACATTTCAAATTCCAACATTTTTATTTGTATTTCATATGTAAAAATTAAAGCAAATTAACGAATTCAGCTGAAATTTACATAGCAAACTAAAAAACTCCTATTTTTGCGCAGCAAAATTAAGCATACACTTCAAGTATTAAACAAACAAATGAGCAAACTGAAGCAAAAATTGAAAAAAAAATCGCCATTCAGTATTTGGTATGACCACCTTTAGCATCCAGTACTGCCTGCAAGCAGCGCGGCATTGATTCCACGAGATTCATGGTCACCGTTGATGGAATACTATTCCATTTGTCCTTTATCGCGGTTTTGAGTCCTTGTTTGTTCCTTGCTTTCTTTTTCTCGCCGCTGTTCAACCGGTGCTTAACCTCCCACCATAAATGCTCGATGGGATTCAAGTCCGGTGATTGAGGAGGTGTTTTGAGCTGTTTTGGGACGTTATATAGCAACCACTCTCGTACTATGTACGAGGTGTGCTTGGGATCGTTGTCCTGCTGAAAGTAGTAGTCACGAGGTAGATCCAATTTCTTTACGGCAGGTTGTAGGTTATGTTTGAGGATGTTCAGATAACCGAATTTGTCCATGGTGGTGTCGATGAACTGCATAGTACCGGTTCCAGTAGCTGCCATTGAACCCCATAACATCACGCTACCCCCACCGTGTTTGACTGTTGGGGTCAAATGTTGGCTCTCTAGCGCCGTATTTGGTTTTCTCCACACCATCTGCCTTCCTTCAGACCCAAACAGATTGATTTTGGTCTCGTCGGTAAACATAACCTTGTTCCAGAACTCCTGTGGCTTTCCAACATACTCCTTTGCAAATTCCAGTCGCTTCTTTATGTTAACTTTCGAAAGGAGTGGCTTTTTTCGAGCAACCCGACCTCGCAGGTTGTTCCTGTGAGCCACTCGCCGAATGGTATCTGCACTG
Source organism: Aedes koreicus (assembly GCA_024533555.2). Classification (NCBI taxonomy): domain Eukaryota; kingdom Metazoa; phylum Arthropoda; class Insecta; order Diptera; family Culicidae; genus Aedes; species Aedes koreicus. The sequence goes on from JAHHFK020006079.1 coordinate 47,943, forward strand.
ACGGGTCTTCTTACGGTGTCAGAAACTTCCTTTGCCAGTTTTGGAATGCTTGTTTTCGGATTCTTTCGTATTTCGCGCACAATTTCCCGTTCATCGCCTGCGTTCAAAATCCGTTTTCGTCCTCTGCCGGACCGGTTTTTCAGTGTGCCTTCGTACTTTCACTTGTTTACTATTTTCTGCACTGTAGCATGTGATCTTCCGACGGCAGTTCCAATTTCCCGTAACGACTTTCCGCGGCAACACATACTTATGATCAGGGTTCGCGTAGCAATATCTGTTTCTTTCCTTTTCGATGCCATTTTTTCAAAAAACACTACAGCAACAGGATATGTTTACTGTCCAAGCAGCTAGAGATTGTTTACATATGACACTGAAGAAAAAACTCAACTATTTTCATTGCACGATAAGAATTTTCTGACACCGGGGACGCTGTATGCTCAATTTTGCGGTGCCCAAAACAGAATATTTGTACAATTTATTGCAGTCAAAAATAATATGAAAGTCCTTAAACAAATTTGATTGTAAGTTTAATTAGTTTAATAAATAAGTGATTGATACACATTTCCATAAATTGGATAAACTAACGATTTCCTACAAAAACAACAGCATCACTCGTCTCCCTTCAGGTGTATGCTCAATTTTGCGATTGACTGTAGATGTTTTCATGCTTATCTACTCTGAATCCTGGTTGGACAGTTATACTTCCCAAATAGCTTTTCAGAGCAATCGAAATAAGAGTGATGATGTAAGTCTCATACCAGCTTCCAGCGTGCAATATACGGATTATTTAATAACTAACGCAACGCATTGCAACGCAAATATGATCACCTATCAAATATCATTATTAAGAAACACAACCACTTGTATTGTAATTAATTGAGCTTGGAGTTTAATGTGGCTATATTCCTCATCGTTCCCTACAAATTATTTTGAGAGGCCATCCTGCAACAATAATTTAAAAAACTGCTATTCATAGTGATGAAAGGTTTGTGTCGAACTCACACCATGAAACTCTCCTATCCTTAAATGTTTGTGATTTCCTGAACCAGCTAGAATTTGTGAAAATTCTTCAAGTTTCACAATTTTAATCGATCAAATGTTCTATTATTCGTACAGAGCACTTTACTTCGCGAAATTTCCAAAATATGTAGAAGAAACCTAAATTGACATTATGTTAAGGTAATGTAATGTTGTTTCTGCAGTCCGAGAAATCTGATAAGTTCTCTTTCAACACCCGTACTTGGATATTTTTCTCATTTCAGAGAGCGAGTAATGGCGCTGTAACCATAAGCCGTATAGGGCTAGAACTAAAGTTAATGCTTAAGTCTCAACCGTTTGAAGAAAAATGGCTCTGCATTTCTCTGCATCTCAAATGTCATTTTAACTCAGTTGGATTGATTTACCGATAACGTGTTTCAGCAACAGAATTTCTGTATATGGCATATGCTGAAATTGCAGCTCTTGACTAATTATACAACTGCGTCTTACAATTCACTACTCTAACTTTAATAGCAAAAGCGTTCTATTTACTGTAATATTCAAAGTAAATTCAATGATGAATATTAAAGACTGTATTCGATGAAATTTGGACACACAAAATAGGTCACCAAAAATTTTCCTTGAGCCCGATTCTTTTCAAACTTTCTGGAAATAAAGTACTACTAAATGGTTAAGTTTTGACATCATTGGTTTATTGAACCTCTTATCCCAACCATAATGCCCGCACCTTTGTCTTGACCTCTTTCATCAAATATTGGGCAATGATAAGACCGACTTGCTTACTTACTTTTAACCACACTTTCTTTAGTTCAAGTTCATTTTCTATCAGTTTTGGAGTTTTAACGAGCTTTGCCTTCATGATTGCCCAAAATTTTTCAATTGGGCGAAGTTCCGGAGTGTTTGGAGGGTTGACGTCCTTTGGTACAAAAACTACATTATTATCTTTGTACCAGTCTAAGACGGGCCGGGCATAGTGGCAAGATGCCAAATCCGGCCAAAACAGTGTCGGGCCATCGTGTGATCTCAAGAAGGGCAGAAGTCGTTTTTGGAGGCATTCGTCCTTGTAGATTTGTCCGTTGACGGTCCCAGAGGTGATGAAGGGCTGACTCATTTTGCCACATCCGCAGATCGCTTGCCAGACAAGGATTTTTTTGGCGAATTTCGACAGTTTCTTCTACCGTACACTCTCCGGAACGGCCAACTTAGAGGTGGCGACGTAGTGTTCTTGTCCTGGCATTTGTTTGGTGTCGGCTTTAATGTAGGTCTCATCGTCCATCACAATGCAGAACGGTTTTGTGAGCCACTCCCTGTACAGTTTTCTTGCACGAGTTTTGGCCACCGAGTTCTGTTTATCGCTCCGGTTCGGTGCCTTCTGGACCTTGTACACATGTAATCCAGAACGTTTCATTGTTTTCTGCCCAAAACAAACTGAAACATTCGCCTTTTTCGCAACATCCCTGATCAAAATGTTGGGATAATGCTTAAATTGGTTCAATACCATCCTGGATTTCTCCGGATTTGATGTGCCACGTTTTTTGCCACTACCATTTTTCCGCTTGGTTGTCTTACGGTCCTTGAACAATTGACACAACACAATGAAATACATTCAGTTAAAATTTCAATAATTTTTACCCACACGCTAAAAAGTTACGAACAATTGCGTGTGTCCAAATTTCATCGAATACAGTCTTTAATTGAATATTCCTATATTTTCCTCTCCTGCCTTCTATGTTAAAGTAAAGCATAATAATTTCAACATACATGATATTTTGCAAATCAACTTCTGGAACGAGATATCGGAAAATGAATCGCATTGAGTGGAGAAGACTATTTACGACACAGCTGATAACAAATGGAACGCCTATAACTACAGTATATGTAATTTGCGGCAGTTGCTTGCATTAAAAAAAAAAGAGATTTTCACCGTTCACCGATTTTCCATTCAATTATACTGCCACTGGTGAATCTTCAATAAATATAAGTAGGCTAACGGGTGTATTCGATAAAAATGGCATACCGCAAATCGTCTGTAGCTTTTGAACCTTGTGAGAAAAAAGTCCGAAAATTTTAGCAAATCTTATTCATAGTGTATTGTTTACATTTTGTTTCATAGTTATTCATTCATGTGATGTCGTCGAAACAAGAAATTGCTCGTGAAAAAAATGTGTGCACTTACATTCAAAATCCAGAGGTGTCCCACCGATGGATCGCTAAAAAGCTTGGATTTGCAAATACAACTGTATCTCGTGTGATAGGAACCTAGTTTTTTTTTAATAGTTCCTTAATTATAGAGATTTTTAGCCCTGGGTTGGTTCATCTCCCGTCGTAGTCACTGAAATACCTTTTTGGATATTTGCGTAGCTTGTCCGGGGGTGAGATTCCAACTCGTGACTTTGGCGGGAGAGGTATGGATGTTAACCTCTACGCCGGGGTCGCCCCCGAATGATAGGAACCTTTAATGAGCGTCTGAGTGCCCAAAAAAGGAAGGGAGTGGTCTTTAAAGTGGTCCAATGGATAGTAAAATGGCCAGGAAAGTGGTGCAACCGTTCAAGAACCGCCCAAACATGCCAATTCGATATGTCGCTATAAAGTCCAAGGTGTCGGTTTTGTGCAGAAAACCAAGGAGCGTGCAGGGTTACATGTTTACAAGGTGCCCAAACCAGAATGAAAAGCAAAACATCACTGCGAAAACCTGCGCCCGGAAACTTTACACGAAGATGCTCACCAAATCGTGTTGCATCGTGATGGATGACGAAACTTAAGTCAAGGCCGACTTCCGTCAACTTCCTGGGTAAGAATATTTCGTTGACAAGTCTAAGCTCGATGTTCCGAAGGATGTTCACCGGAAATTCACCCAATTGAAAAATTCTGGTCAATTCCAGCGTCTTCAGAACTTCGCTGAACTACGACTCAGTTTCGTATAAAGTGGAGTCACTCATAGACGGAGTAACTCCAAGTTTTACGAAACTGAGTCGCAGTTCCCATGCAACAGAGTTAAGTGGCCTCTCGAATTGAGTTAAATTTCTGGCCGTGTACTTGGTTTTACCTATCTCACGGTCCAATCATAAGAAGATTAGAAAACGTATAGTGGTTTGCGCATTGGTCATGTTTCGACAGAAACTATGTATATTTATTTTATTCCAATTTAAAATATTAATTTATTCAAAAATCAATCGAGAAACGACCAAATTATTTGCGTCCAGAGTTTAATTTTTTTCGTGACGGTAGCCATTTTTCTAATTTACATTTGGTATGCTACTCTTGCCGTAAGTTTGCTCTATTTTTGCGCTACGAAATAATATAGAGACCGTTTAAATTTCTGAGCCAAGCACACGACTGCGTGACTAATGGCTGCCTAGCCAACGGCTTGCTAGCGCCTGCTGAGCCAGGCCTAATCAATAGTTTCTCACCAGTACACCCTCCATGGTACTTGCAACCGCCAGCTTTTTGACGCACCACACAGCTTCAATACTGCCGAACGAATGAGAAAATTTGCGAAGGTGTACCCGTTATATATCGTTCACTGCTGCATATGAGGCCTCCCTGCTCACATTTGACATCTGTGATAGGAAAGTACTGTGCATTTAGTAAGTTTAGCCTGCAAAACAAAACTATAAGCCATCACCTTATATTCGCATTATTTTCAATAGTTTTCAATTGTTGTTAACTAAATTGATATGAGGAAAAATTTCCAACCAATTGATGTTAACATCTTGAAAATCTAACGAGCATTAATTAAGTTATAAGCGTTTAATTTGTAACGATATTTCGTGGCGGTTACTATTTTCAGATTTTCATTTTACACCCTACCCTGAACCAATCAGAGTGTGGCGTAAATATGATGTTCTTTTTGACCAATACACACTCAAATTTGTTTACCGAACTCTGTAAAATTTAGAATCTCAAAGCTGAAGTCGGAATCAATATAAGGTATCGGTAAAATTTGGCGAAATCGGGGAAATTTTTTGAGAATGAAATTCCAGACGGTCGCGACTGGGGGGTGGGGGGTAATTTTTTACAGATTTCTGTAAAAAAATCTAAGTGTGTAGGTTTGGGCGTTTCGACATTATTTCTTTTAAGTTCTTTTATATTAGCTTGAACAAATGTAATGAATTGAATACTTATCATAAAATTTCTGTTGACCAAAACGGAGATATTATTGTTCAAAATCTCCACTCGAAACGTAACGTGGTCGATTTCAGACATTTTTAAACGGCGCCTCTGTACAGGAATAGAAAAGAGAGACCTAAGTCCTACGTCAAAACTGATAAAAACGTACCGGAAACGACTGAACAGGCTCTGATGAAGTGTGATAAAAAAATTGGATTCATTTCGATAACTGTAGCCGATTTACCAACCATTATAAAGTGTTGCAATAATTACCGACTCACCCTTTAATCATAGATAAACTTAAGAAAAGTAAAAATGTCTAAGGATACTAGAAAAGGCAGAGTATTAAAAATCGCAAAACCCATATCGAATCATAAAACTACAATAAATACGTAACATTTGTATCCTATGACGTATCCCGAACATATTTTGAGATACATCCGATTGTACCGTTTGCAACGCTGGTGTCGAAGTACCGTTTACTTTTATGCTGAATGGGATAATAACTACCAGATAATACTGTCAATCGTAAACAGATGCAAATACGGCCCTATCAAAGTTTATGGTTATGTAATTCTCTATTTTAAGTACATAGACCAATGTACTCTTATTTATTAACAGGGATTCGCCCTGACCTGACAGTTATTGTTATCTGATTCGCCAAGATCTCCCGGCTGAGATCAGTATGTTATTGATATCCTATTGTCACAATTTCCTACCGTAAAACAAATCCTCGGATGGAAATGCCCCTATTGGACTTGAACATGAAACACACTGCCATTACATTGAATGATGGCGTATCACACCCAATAATCGTAAAATCGAGGTTGAAATTCCGAAAATCCACACACAAATTCAGGAATGGCAATAATCTGAAGATGCTAAACTTTTCTCGGCATCCATTCCTAAGGATGCAAGACGAGGCATTTGAATGGAGTATAATTCCACGAAAAGTAAAGCAACGATGACACCTAATGGCGGACGAAGAAAATAAGACAGGTAGGCACTAGGTACTTATCGACATCTGACGGCTTTTTGCGTCCTCTCGAGAGCTTCAGAGGTGAAAAAGAAAATGGAATTGCTTTATGCCAACTTGAAAGCGATGGGGGCACTGAAATCGATTGCTGACAGGCAGCGACGGAAACCGAAAGGAATTGAATAGTTATTTTAAATTTTCTCCCAACGATGAATACACTTGATTCTGGGAATTTCGTCTCCCAGTGCCAGTTGGTTCTGTTTAGGTGTGTGATCTAAAAATAAATTCATTTTTCAAGTTCGTCGATGGATTCTGTCAGTCATTTCCGCCCGGAGACGACGGGGAAAAGTCTATTTGTTATTCAAGAGGTGGAGGGAAAAGAATGTCAAACACTCTGGTTTTGCTAAGCTTCCAAAGTGCATACCGTGGTGTACCGAAAACTTGGAACAGGGTTGACATCCATGCAGCTTGTGAAGAAATTTCAAATTTCCGATCATCGCGGTAGGCGCCTATTGAAAAACAAGTTTAGTGGCTTTGTTTTCCATGCATCCTATGCACGATGGAACTCGTAATATTGTACTAAAATTTAAATGATGTTGTTTTCGCAGTTGATCATCCCATTGAAGGATTTTGTGATACTTTGTTTCAACTCAGATTAATTGAAAATATTTTTCCTGAGCTATAGGCGTTGTCAGTTTTGATTACAAACTCGTAAATAAACAACATTGTGCAAACATGACTAGAGCATTTTCAATTTTCTGTCGATTGACGGAACGACAAATCCCGTACTCAACCATCAGAACGCTCGAACCAATCAGATACAAATGATGCTATAAACGTTCTTCCACAAATCTTTGTTTCGCAACGTCAAAAGTGATTTGGATGGAATTTTCAAGCTATTTTTCAATAGGTATCAGTCACACACACACCAACACGTGTATAATCGTATCGTGGTAAAAACGTCGCTGAAATATAAATTACGGTGCGACATCCGGTTTCCCCTTTTTTCCACTACCATTTCAGAAGAACTAATACGATTGTGTAGTTGGTGCATGCGGCTGACTACATTCGATGTAATTTTTTCACGATTGGAATTATGCTCTTCTGCTTTATAAGGCTAGAAATTATGAGGCAGCAGCTTGGAAATATAAAGCTCCTCCGGAGAGCTCCTTTTCTATCTTTTTTTGCTACCCACTTTAGCGAATCGTAGTCGATGTTAAAGTAGAAATCAACGAGCGCAAGAAAGGCTAACTTTACCCTGGAGTGGATGTTCAGTTGGCGATATAGAAATAACGTGCTATGTGTGGGTAATGTGGCTATAAATTATGTCTATTTCGTGGTCTAGTCTATCCAGGAGAATTCGCGTTTTTTTTGTGCTGTTTTCGACATAAGCAGCTTATTTTGAAACTGGAATTGGCACTGTAGGCAAAAGTGACGAAACTTTAAGAGTATTGGGTTCGTATCACTTTTAAGCGAGCGATGGTTGTCTTTGGAGTGGGTTTTTAGCCAATAGATCTGGTGATTATGTTGGTCCCACCACATATCACCGAAAGGCGTTGAGCTGGACAATTTATGATTAAGATAATTAAATGTTGAACAAAAAATTAAACAGATTTGTAAACAAAAACAAAATTGATCTGATTACATTTACAGATACAAACTCTTGGATCACTTTCTATCACTATGAAGCAAAATCATAAATTTTAAAACTGAATTCTGCTTCAAATTTTCATGAGCCCAAGAGAGTGAAATTAAATAAAATCCCGCAAAGAAAGTTCAAAAACTATGGGCAACGACTGCATTTTTAAGATCTCTGATATTCATCCAGACGACTCACTATTGGTCCATAGAATCTCTCTTAAGTTTTCTGTTGAAGTTAATTCAACATCATATAATTTTCATTAAGTCCCCTTTTACTTTTAATCCCCCCAACGATTTCATGCGATCGGGGTTGACTCCAGAGTACCATTGCCAGCTGCTGATCATTGATGGCTTGATGAACTGTCCAGCTCCAGTACTGCGACACTAATGAGTAAAATTGTTTTGTTAACGCTTAAATTGTCTTTATTTACGATAATAATGTTTTGTATACATGTTTTACATTTTAAGTGGTAAGCCAGAAGGGCCCGTCAGCTTCAGTTACTACCTAATCTTTATGAGATTTAAATTTAATTTTGGTTAAACCAATTGCTTTTATTTATTCAAGTATTTAATGTTATATAAAAGATGTATATTTTCGCGTACATATTTATCAATCGGTGTTGGAAAATTTTAAAGAATGTTGCGTTCCGGCAAGTATCAAGAAATTTCCTATCACAGACAACGTTTTGATCCTCGAACATGATGTTTTGAAGTAACATTCAACATTCCAATTAGTACTGTTTTGAATAGTTATTCAGTTGTGTTAACGATTCTCGTTGGATAAGAGTTTTACTTCTAGGAAGAAATAAGTTTTGAGAAACTGAAAGTGAGAATAAGTGCGATGCCTAATCGATTTGATGCCAACTGATTATTTTCTCAAGTGTTTCTTTTATGTACATACAAGTAAGGTCTGTATCCACATTAATCATTGTAACTTTTGAAATATTGCACGTAGGAATGAAAAATATCACTGTGATATAGCTGAGAGTCTATGAAGAAAAAGACTATGATTGATATTTACATTTCATGTTTAGTATTCAAGATGGCGACGAAAGAAAACCAAGTGCGCGAGCGAATTTTGTACGGGCGTACGGCAAATCATGACTTGTCAATACGGGACCTTGCAAAAACATTGGATTTGCCTAAATCCACTGTTCACAATGTGCTCAAACCATTTTTGGAACGTTTGACGGTGGAGAGGAAACCGAGAAGTGACAAAAACATTAGACGCGCTGATCCTGTCATGGACCGAAAGGTGAAAAGGATATTACCGAAAAACCCAAATCTCTCCATTCGAACTGTGGCTCGTAAAATAGGGATGTCACCTGGTTTTGTCCAAAAATCAAAACAACGTTTGGGACTTAAGTCGTATAAAGTAAAAACAGTTCCAAATGGCAACGACAAACAGAACTTGGCAGCAAAATCACGGGCTCGACGTTTGTACTGCGAATATTTGACGAAGATTTCATGCGTTGTTATGGACGATGAAACTTTTGTCCTGACGGATTTCAAGCAACTTCCAGGGCTGGCTTTTTATTCTGCTATGGACAGATATGCTACAGCTGAGCATTTCAGAACGAAGAAGGCATCGAAATTTCCCAAAAAAATACCTTGTGTGGCAAGCAATTTGCACGTGTGACAAAAAGAGTAAATCTTTCGTCACTACAGGCACAATCAACAAGGAGATCTATCAGAAAGAGTGTCTGCAGAAGCGATTGCTACCCTTCATCAAAAGTCACAAAGAAAAACCTTTGTTCTGGCCCGATTTGGCATCATGCCACTATGCTAAAACTGTGATGGAGTGGTACCAAGCAAGTCAAGTGAACATTGTACCAAAAACCTAAAACAAGCGAAATTGCCCAGAGCTTCGACCAATCGAGAGATATTGGGCTCTGATGAAGCGGAAGCTTTCTGGAAAGAAGCAAGGAATCAAAGACATCAAACACTTCCAGCAAATTTGGACAAAGACGGCTTCTACGATTTCTGAAGAGTCTGTACAAACCCTATTGGACGGAGTTAAGCGCAAAGTTCGAACATTTTACGCAAATACCAAATAACTATGTTTTGTCTTCAAGAATTGTTAAAACACATTGTTGTTGTTATGTTTTATTCATGTTTTGATGTGTCCGGATTATTGCGGATACAGACCTTACCTTCCCAGTAAACACAAGATCGTAAATGATTACGCATAAAAGTACAAAGTGGAGGCGATATGCGTACAGTTTAGGGAAGGTCCATTAATTTTGTCACGCAGTAAGGGGGGAGGGGTTTTTTGGGAAAACTTGACAATCCATACAAAAAATGTTGAAGGTCCATACAAAAAACGTGACAAGGGGGGGGGGGGGGTTATAAAAAGTAACTTTTTGCGTGACATAACTAATGGACGTTCCCTTACATTGACGTAAATGGCTGCATGTACGTATATCGCCTCCACTTTGTACTTTTATGCGTAATCATATGCGATTGTGTGTTTACTGGGTTTTGGGTATTTTCGTAACTTGTTCGGGGATGACATTCGAACTCGTGACTTTGGCGTGAGAGCTATGGATGTTAGCCACTACACTGGGGTCGCCCCCCAAAGCTAACACTAAATTTAACGCTGTTTCACAAGAAAGAGCTTCGTGGTATCCCGATTGTTCTGGCACGATCAAATCGTTTCTAGGTTATGGAGCGCCGAGCTATTCCTAGGTTTTAACAAAGATTTCAAAATTTTCCTTAAACATTTGCTGTTGTTTTGGTGCAGATCAACTGTTCTCTGAATATATTCACTACGAGTTTGTTTAACGGATTAATAATTTTTATTACGCCATTCTTGGTAACTATTCAAAAAAATATGACGATAATTTCTACACTGTTTTTTAAACATCTTGTCTTTTTACGTTTAAAACGCAAAAGATTCAAATCATATCAGTTGTTCGAAGCTTTAATAAAACAAACTTATTTTCGACTTATTTGTTGGAACATATGATTTTAATACGTCAGTCAAAGCACCTTAAAAATAAGATTAAAAATCTAAAGAACAGGTATTTGCCTGAAAGTCCCGAAGTAGCTTGTTTTGGATACTTTTCCAACACATAGATTTTGCACAACCGCTGTCGACATTGTTATAATCTTCAATGTTAATTTCTATTGTTTCATGATCGGTTGCTTTCAAATCAAGGCTTATTTATAGCAATGCTATCAAAATCAAAATTAGAGCATGTGTAAATTAATTATTTAATAAGTTCAAACTAAATAAATCTGCATTTCTGCCTCGAATTATAATAATCACAATAATCGATCTAAAAATTGCCATCTAATACATTAGTTTACTAGAACCAGTTTTCCAAAATTTCAATAAAACGCTAAACACTAGAACTGGGAGAATGATACAGTACACCATAATTACCGATCTGCAAGGCACGTACAACAGCAATGCTTGAAAATCAGTTGCCTTCGCAAACTTCGTTCAATTGAAGCTTGAATTGAACTGCTACTTTAGCATAAATAACAACGCCACCTGTGTATCTAGAATGTGATAAACAAGAGCCACATTATATGCCGGAATACCATATTGGTAAAATGTGAGCAGAATACCTAATATTAATGTTGAATGTTGTAATGACATTTTCAGAAATACGACAAGGCAATTGACCATACACATTATTGGTGATATTGACCTTGCAGACGTTGTTCGGCACATGTGTCGCATATTAAGACCAGATTGACGTAAGCATCCATGCCAACGTAATAACTGCTATTAACAGACTTTTTCCCTATCCCACTAACCTACATTTCTCCTCATTTGCGTCGGTTCAATTTCCCCAAAGTGAATCTACACCGGTAGCAACCATATTTTATCAGGGAGCTGGATGCAATTAAAATTTATTACCCTCGAAAGGGGGAGTGCCAAACGGTGATTGCGTCAGAATATGCAAGTGTTATCTTTTGTCCTTGCGATGCTTCCTTTTACTGTGGCAATGCCGCTGACTAGTGGGAATATGACTGCAATTTTTACAAACCAGCTTTTTGTTCAGGTTTGGAATTGCTCGGACTGTGTCACTATTAAATTGAGTTGTAAATCCCCCACAACTTTCACAAAAAGCATTCCATACAGTTTATTAGATCAAAATACCAATATTTATCTTCTCTCTTCTGTTTTTTTCTTCTATCGTCTTTATAAATTAAAATGAATTAGTTGCTCTGTGTTAAACGCACTTGACAATTAAAACAAAAGTTAAACTTGTTTAAAAGTTTCCCCTAGTAATTTTCCAATCCTTTACTCCAAATCAATCCGGTACTTAATCCAATCCAAGACATTAATTCATTTGCTTTAATTTAACAAGACTTAATTTTTAGAAACATGTGAGATTTCCAGCATCTCCAAGCTATCGATAATGAAGGTCAAATACATATTGTTAATATTCTGGATTACAAAGACGCAAGAAACAACAAAATCTGTTCATCATGACTTACCTGAAACTGGCAGTGGTGGCGACGAATCTACACCGTGTCCAATATATTCTCATACACTTTTTCCTTGCATTGGTGTCGTGCAACTACTCAACATGCTTCACGTATGTATTGATGTAGTTATGCACTATGTTTACATAAACGCTTTTATGTTATGTCCGATTGTCTTCATTCGTTGTTTATCTTTTACCAGCGATGAAGGAGTTTCGTGCTGTGGTGATGAAAAAGTTTTTTAAAGGTGAGCGCCCGGGCGCTATTTTCAGAAATTTGAAAAACCTCGGAGTAAAGCGGGATTTTGTGTACCGAACCATCCGAAGGTACAATGACACCTGCTCGTTGGATGACCGGAAGAGATTCGGTCGTTCTCGTACGATGCGGACTGCACGAGTTGTTAAAGTGGTCAGGGAACGGATTAGACGAAAATCACAGCGCTCTGTGCGTAAAATGGCCGCAATGTGAATGTTTTGAGATCGTCAATGCACAATATACTGCAAAATGATCTCGGATTCCAAGCTTTTAAGAAACGTAAGGTTCACAGAGTTTCGGAACCTTCCAAGCAGAAACGACTCGAAAGAGCAAGTCTGCTTTTGTCACGGCACGGTGGGGAAGAATTTATCTTTTCCGACGAAAAGTTATTCGTCTTGCAACAATCCCACAACGTCCAGAACGACAGATTGTGGGCTCTCTCTTCGAGAACTGTTCCAGAGAGTGATAGGAATATTCCACG
>JAHHFK020006080.1:0-26251 GCA_024533555.2 Aedes koreicus
CCGCCTCCTAGATTACATAGCGAAGAGTTTTTGCCACTTCGTCTTGGTGGATCCTAGCTACACTGATGGGGTAGCAGCCCCCGATTTCTGCATCCCTAATTTCTAAGTGATAATTGTAGAATGGAATCTGAATTGACAATCGAAAAGTAATAGGAAGCAATTAATCCCCAGAAGTGCATCTTGAACCATCTTACCCTACGCAATTTTCTCTGCTATAACAACGCAGTAATCTACGCCGTAATGCAAGATCTAACGAAACGAGGCAAACCAACGCAGCATCAAGATGTTATTTAGAAAATTGAATTTATTTTCAATTTACGATCGGTAATTTTGCTTTTGGCAGTGTCCATATCGTTGGTACCAGCGCGTTGGCCTTTTCGTTTTCTCCCCCTGTTAATCCGTCGTGAAACCCCTTGAGGGGATATCTCTGTTTGTACTTTATAACGAGCAGCTTTCCTTTGGCTTGATTACGCCATATTGCATTCAGATACAACCAATTTAAGTAGTGAGCTGAAAAGGGGGGACGGAAATAATCTAGTTCGATGGTAACACCGCCAGGTGGATATGGCTGATTTTGGTTCAATGTAGTCATTTGTTTGAATGGCATAATTTGAAAAAGGATAAACTTAATTTCATGTTTTTAAGAGATTTATAATAGTATACCGTGATATCATAAGAGAAAAAACCCTCCCCATTAAAACAATTACATTGACTTTCTGAAGTGGATGAATGAAGAAAATCTTGTATTAAAGGCGTTTCCACTAAGAATCCAAACAACACCTTCCAGTTCCAGTTTCCGATCCGAAGTTTCAGCATAACGTTTGCTTTGAACCTTCAAGGCAACACTCATACCACTTGAAAATATTTTCAACCTTTTCACAATATTTCTAATTGACACCTCGGAGTTTTGACATGGATGTGAAGGATCTATTGTCTTTTCTCGTATTTCATCTAGCATAACTTGTTTAATATAGCACGTATCGAGACGAAACTTTCCTAAGTAGCACAAACCCGTCATGATTGGTTGGAAAAACTTTATTTTGACTTGATTGAGTCACCACTGATTGAGTTTACTACTGAAACTCATGAACTTTCTAATAAATTCGCTATACATACATTCTAAATTCGACAAGCTATTTGTTATTACTTTTTTTCATGGCATAACGTAATTCATAACATTACCTGATACACAATATCCCTCCAACGTGCTCGATTCATGACTGCTCCTCTTCAATCCCGTGGGCAACTTGTACTCTTTAGATCTTGCACCACTTGGTCTAACCATCTTGTTCGTTGTGCCCCTCGTTGTCTTGTGCCAACCGGATACCTATCGAACACTATTTTCAAAAGATAGTTGTCCGGCATTCTCGCAACATGTCCTGCCCAGCGTGTGCATCCAGTTTTGACCACTTTACGAATACTGAGTTAGCCAGCGAGATATGCGAGCGTATGGTTCATCCTCTGCCTTTCGAGTCCGTCCTCCTGCACTTCGTCAAAGATAGCTCCTAACACCCGTCGCTGAAAAACAAGGGCTCACAAGTCCTCCTCAAGCATTGTTCGCGTCTCATAGCCGTAGACAATAACCGGTATTATTGACGTTTTGTACAGAATGCACTTCGTACGGGAGCCAAGTCAGTTTGACCACAAATGCTTGTGGAGAGGGGAGCTGGGCGGCCACAAAGTCTTATCGAGAAAATCAGTCAAATTCTCCCGACACCACGCTTCGACGATATTCGCCGTGTGGGCCGGTGCGCCGTCCTGTGGAAAGACGTAATGATCCTTCCCGTAGAGTTTCCGAAGTGCCGGGGCCACTACTTTCTCCAAAAACTCGGTCTTATAGTACGCGGCGTTGATTTTCACGTTTTTCTCGATAAACACCAGTGGGAGCTTCCCACACCTAGATACGGCCCCCAAACCATCACCGACGCGGCGCTCTGGAAGACCGGAATGTCACCGGGTCGCTCACCTTTCACAAACAACTTAACTTCATCGTGCGCAGTAAACAAACAACAAATGACAGCATGTCGACACCAAGCGCGTCGATTAACCTACACACTACCAAAATGCCATGTAAATTTCTGTCCCCTGAGACCGACACATGCAAGCGTCCTTTAGCACATAAGAATGAGTTGAAAGAGATGAGAAAACAAATTCAATCAAACACATATTTCGTCGAATTGCGTATGTGTCAGTTTCAGGAGACATAATTTTACACGAAATCTTTCTTTACGTTCTTCGACTTTTTACAAACATGAATTACGTCTCGTGTAAAATTCAAAATTTCCAAGTGTGTATATATCAGGCTAAAGCTGACACCAACACCAAAAAAGATACCAAAGCAATTAAGCGACTAAAAAAGAGAAAAGGGATGAAACGATGAAACCCCGGGTTTGGGGTGGGGGGCAGGTGGGTTTTTTGGGGGGGGGGGGGGCGGGGGAAAATTTTCGAACTGTGTGTTTGCGAACAGTGCGGTTTACTCAAGATATGATTGTAAACATTGCAAAATTGGCTTGGCGCAGTTTTTGCCATCACACTCAGGAAATTTCATGTAAAAGAAGGTTATTTTAGACGCACAGAAAAAAAATCATTAAAATTTAAACCAACCAAAATCTGAAAAAGCAATTTTACACGTCATGACGTAAATATCAGTCACAGCGCCTATTTTTATATATTTGATTTATTTTCACAAACGAATCTGGAATTTATTTTAATATTTTTTTATTTATTTTTCAATGAGTATCACTAGAGGGAGCAAGTTTATTCAAGCATCCTTTTGGAGAAACTCTTTAAAAATATTAGCAGCTCATCAAAGATATCTCTTTTCGCCAAGTTGGAGACAGGCGTAATTATAATATCTTGAAAAATCGATAAAAATATGCGTTTCTTAACTTTTAAATATTTTAAAGTAAAATAAATAAATAAATAAAGAAGCCTAGCACTCGACACTAAAGACCTCTGTAAGTCGCAGACAAAATAGAAAAAAATGAAAATTACTTTGGATGTAATCTAAAACATCACTGAAAAATCGTCGATTTACTTGGCCGTTGAACATATTTTTCAATTCTAAAAACCGTAAATAACAAGTTCATGTAAAACTGTATCACATATAATATAACATTCTAGCCTGAAATCACATTAGCAATCGATAACATATAATTATACGAAACGCTTTCTTATTTTTCCAACTCAAAAGCTTGAAATTTATACGACCTTACCACAATTCAGCATCACCGCTCAGCTTGTCATGTCAGAATCAAAAAGCTGTCACCGCCATATTGTGTACGTTTGGGTACTGGTGTTAAAAGTTGAAAATTTTGAAGTACGTTTCAAAAACGTTTGGAACAATTATGTGTGACTGTGGAAATCGCAGCGGAAGTGTTTTTAATTTCATAAAACACGGCCAAATTCACCGAAACCTGCATGTTTCAAGTGCCCGGTAAACATACACAGATCCTTTTGAAATCATCTGAAAAAGAGTCATTTGAATGCTATTTGTTTTCTGTCGATGTGTTGAAAAAAAAACTATAGAACACAAATGGAATCTTCTTGTAGCAAACTTCACAAAAATCCAATAAAAAAATTGTTATCAATAACTGCTGCATTTTATGTTTTGAGCAAAACAACAACCGAACAAATAATCTGCTTTTTCGAATCCCAAAAAAATTGGCCGGTAGATTGAAACAGATATTAAATTTACAGCGCTTATTTATAAAGTAAGAGTAAATGTACAGCTAACGTTTTTCTGTGCTGTAAATTTAAGATTACGCTTAAATTTCTATTTGGTATGACGGAGGTAAATTTGTTACATCTAAGTCGACACAAATTTACATGTTTCGTACGAACTGTGTACTTAGGGATCCAAGTTCCTCCGGAAAACTGGCCATATTCAAACTTTTCCAAAACCTGGCTTGCGACATATCAAGCTTTATGATTTTGCAAAAAAATAGGTCTTCAGAGGACAGTCTGAGGATTTATGACCATACTGGCCACTTAGGGAGGCCCTGCGAGATCCAAGTTTCTCCAGAAAAGTGTCCAAATTCAAATCGTTTCTTAAACCTGGCTTGTGACATATGAAACTTCATAATTTTGCAAAACTTTGTCTTTGAATCAATTTGGATCAATATTCTTTTCAACCCAGGCTGAATCCAGATCCGCGATGCTCGAAGTATCGGATTCTGAGTTACTCAACATTTTGCACAAAAATAATTCTCTCTATCGAACAAAACTAAAACCAAAACGAAAATTCCGTTTCAACCGCGAAACCACAATAGCTGTTTTGACATTTTTGTTTGTTATGCTTGTCTCGGCTAGCGGTGCATGCCCCAACTAAACAATTTGATTTGATAAAGTTTGATTTGTCGCAAGACAGGTTTTGGAAAAGATTTGAATATGGCCACTTCTCCGGAGGAACCCGGTTCCAGCAGGGCCTGCCTTAGTAGCCAGTATGGTCAAAAATCCTCAAAACGTCTTCAGATGACCTAGTTCTGCTAAATTATAAAGTTTGATATGCCGTATGCCATGTTTCGCATCTAAAATTATTTTGTCCCCCATCCCCAAACAGGTACTTACCCCAGTACTCCCACCTTGGAAACCAAAACTACGGACATTTTTGGAATAACAAGTTAAGATCTACAAACTAGGATAATTTTGTGATCTATTGCAAAAAACCGCATCAAAATCCGATGGTTAACGATGGAGTATCATTAATTTTAAATTTGAATTTTTCTATCTCAGAGGGGTTGGGGACGTGTTAAAAACCTCATTCTCAGTGGTTTGATCAGAGTATAATCATGTATATCAATATATTAAACTGAATTAAAATTAAACTGCAAAAAAGATAACGTATGCGTTAAAAAAAATGGACTAATTTCAGATGGCGATGTATAAAAAATTATGAAAGATAATTCAATTGAACATTTTTTCTTAAATCATACATTTACTAAGCCTTCTACAAAGTTATTTTAACGCTCTGCCAGCCTTACGGAAATTGGCGGAAACCTTAGCCATGGCCGATGGAAAGAAGGATGTCGGCATGTTCTTCATGTTTTGGCCACGAAATTATTGGAGTAGATCTTCCCCAACTGAGGGACGTCGGGAGGATGGGTGGTCTTCGGTTCAACGTTAATCTTCAGCCGGTCCATTTCCTCCAGTGATCTCTTGGCATAATGAGCTAAAGCCAGATCCAGCCAAAAACCACATCCTCTTTCGCGTAATACTTCTTGATGAAGATGGCAGCTTCCGGTAGGATCGTCATAAATCACCGTAGGCGCCGCAAGCCCCGAAGAAAAGAACAGTGGCTTGCACACTTAGAAATCATTAATATTACACGAGACGTAACTCATCTCTGTAAAAAGTAACGGAACGTAAACAAAGATAAGGTGTAAAATTATGTCTCCTGAAACTGATACATACCAAAGTCGACAAAAGGTGTGTTTGATTGAATTTACTTTCTCGTCTCCTTCAACTTATTCTTATGAGCTATAGGACGCTTGAATGTGTCGGTCTCAGGGCATCGAAATTTACATGACATTTTGGTAGTGTGTGGACATTCCCTTTCCGCTGCGCGCAACAGATTCGATCAAGTGGAGTGGGACCTACGGACCCTCCGTAGACTGCGAGGCTGGTGAAGTGCAGCCAAGAACCGTGTGATTTGGAGACGACTTTTATGTACTGCATTGCAAGTAAGTTAATACTCGTATGCGTTGGAGCTGATATGGTCCCTTGAAGCACCCTTAGGTCTCTCAACTAATATCTATGAAAAATCATCAGCACTGCGAAATTGAGTGCAGATAAAACGCTTAAAAAATGTCATAAGTCAAGAGGAAAAATGTAATTTCATCATTCTCACTGCCTCTGCCAATCACTCAAGTTTGTGATCACAAATCACGAGCGGACTATCTTTGGGCTTTTGATATCATTGCTGTTGTTTTACGGCCCGAGCTCTCAAGTCAGTAAATATGTGGCTTGAGTTATCTTCATTGACTCTTCAACGAAAAAAAAAGAAATACCCTTGGATTCGGAACAAATGCAATATTGTCAGCAAAAAGTAACCAACGATCTCAAGATCTAGAGCCACAAACCATCCACTTACGATAGCATCGCCGACATTAGGGTGTGCCATTTTTCTCGAGTGAGTTTGCTTCTCTTGCTATCCATTACTCGAGTAATTCATGATTAGGGTCTAAAAGCGAATTGTAAACAATGACTTTAAACGTCGTTCCTTCTTGAATTCCAAGACTCCTACGATATTCATCTTCACCACATGGTAGAGCAAACATGTCTCTACCAGATGCTGCTTTCAATTCGCGAGAGTGGCTTTGAGGCCCTTATCATGAATTACTCGAGATTGGTTCCATCTGTTTCGCTGTATTTGAAGAGAGGGGAGGAAAACTCTCATTGAACCATTCACCCTTTTGAAAAAAAAAATGTCTCCTGAATAAATCAGATTAATATTGATTTGAATATAATATTTAGATATTAGATGATGATGATGATGATATAATAATACCATCTATTGTAGCAAGGTAACTTCCCATAGCAGTGGAATAATCTGAAAAACGATTTGATCAGGATTCTATTGCAGTTTGTGATAATCAAGCTCATGTATGAAGGGCCAAAAACGTTTTGGCGAGCCCGTAAGCAGAGACACTTACGCGAAACCCGCGAATATAGGGAAAAGAATCTCCTTCCAAAAGCTAGGTCACACAGACAGCACTAGAATCGAGCCCTCGTTTGACAGAATAAACCCAATAGATGGGGTCGAAGAGCCCGCCCTCGTTCCGCGAAATGTTAACAATAGGGAGGAGGCAGTACCATGCTCCCTATCTAAATCGTTTAACTTGGGTGCCCTGATGGTCCCTCGCTTTCCCCCGTTATGTGTTATTTAATATTTAGTATATTTTGTACACGAAAAATTAGGATATCATTATAGACAAGAATGCTAATTTATTCAAATTTTAAACTTAAATGATACATCCAACGTATTGTTACTGAAAAAAAAATAAAACTTAGATATGTATCAATATCCTTCTAGTCCTGGAAATGCTGAAAACAGAATAGATCATTCCAAATATCTGAGATAGAACTTCAATAAAAGATTTTATTTTATAAGACATGTTGTAATATTTTTCTTTAAACTGTTCTAGTAACATTTCAAAGATAGCAATTGGAGTGATCGAAGAGTCCGGTTTGATAACCTGGCCCATCTTACCATAACACCACTAAAAACAATTATTATACATAGCATTTCAAGCTTATTGCTTTCACAAACTGCTTATTGCCTGCTCTCAACTCAGTGTTCCAAATGCACTTCCACAGTTATTAATTGAGAGCTTTCGATGCCGCTGATTCTAATGCGTGCTAAAATTAATAATAAATTAAAAATGTAAAATATGCAATATGATTTAAGGTACATGATGTTCCGTCGCACCCCCTCACTTCGCTATTGTCAGATTGACAACATTGCCCAGGCTACGCCAACCAGCGTCTCCATGTTTCAGCCGGCAGTCTTTTGTGATCATATGACTCGTGGAGGCGTGAGGTAGGAACTTGTGAGGACGAGAGGTCGGTCGCACCCTCCTTCGAAGTTGTCAACTCACCATTTGAAGCCCATATAATATTTAGATATTAGACTGACGCAAATTTTGAAATTTTCACTCCACAATGCTTATACAACTGCAAAGCGCAGTCCTAAAATTTGATCTTAAAAAACTGACACTGCACAGACCTTTGGGTCCGGAGAAAATAAACTTTTCGCTCAGTAATTCCTAGCCTTTTTCAAAATTCTTCGGATGAAAAGATTTAAGTTATTGTTCTCATTGGAAGTTTTCTCGCCAACAGCTGTGTTTCAGATCGTTTTTCAGAATATCGTTAATCAAATCAAAAATTTATTAATTAATGTAGAACTTGATAATCTATTGGTATTAGCAGCTCAGTCAGAACCACTGTATTATGTAGTATGACATAGCAACCATAATGTTTTGCTCTATTCTACGTGTCAGAAATACGTAAATGGGGAAAAGGTGCCTGAGCATAATTATAAGACAATAACGACTGTAATGGTCTAACTTTTGATCCTTACATATCTTCGAAAAGTCAATTTCAACGAAGTTGTAACTTAGAAAAATGCCCATTAGCTTAGTTGAATTGATAGAATAATGCAAACACAAAAAGTGAGTTTTTCATAGTTCTTTCCAAACAATCTTCAAATAAGGAATTGAGTTGCATTATGGGTTTTCCAATATTTTCAAGTTCATTTGGGTTTTTTTGGAGCCAGATTCGCTTTCCAGTCTAGTCGAATAGATCAATTTTGTCAGCCATTTTCTCGAATTCACTGCCTACGAGTTTCATTGTGCTGATTGCATAATTTAGAAAATCTTTCAATGGTTTTCGGAATTGAAAGCTCTCAGTAATTAACTATGGAAATTTACCAAGTACACTAAGTTGAGAACCAACCAAATAATGACCCTAGTCGAGATGGACCAAGCTGGTCTTAGCCGTCTGTAAAGACAGGCACAAAGAAATAATAATTTTCACAAATAGAACCGAAACGTCGGAGAAAATCAAAACAACATTTATCATCCAAACTACGCACCCTAGTTGACCACGGAGAGCAAACAAACACGTGCGCATCCCATTTCTAAAGATAGCATGGAGAAGATAAGTTCTTTTATGGCGAACTCGTTCCTATTTTTGTTTTCTTATGCTGTTTCTGGCAAACTTTCCAACTCACGATTCTTTAGTATGATCCCGTTCGCAGGGCTATTTTACCCGAGAGCAGCCATGTGTGAGAGTGGCTCCAGAAATGGGACAAAAATAAGACGGCAAGGCCATAAACTGACAACAATGGCACACTATGGCTGTGTCAATCTTCTGGAAGCAGAGAATCTGCAAAGAGGAGAAAGAGAGAGAGACACTGACTGATGTAGTCAGTGTGGCAAAGGAAGGAAATTAAATTGAAATCCTTATTGATGTGAGCCATTTTTTCGCTCAACTCGTCGACAGCTTCGTAGTCCTGGTAGGATGAGCTATTGCTATATGTATCAATTCCGGGCAAAGTCTGTCGGCTTTCCAATATAACAAGCGAAAGAACGACTTCATGCTGGGAGGTAGGTTTCTGTGTCGACACTGATTGATTGGGAGCTACATATGTTTACCCACCGTTTATTTAATATCGTCGCATAGACGTTCGATTTATCCAAGGACTATTTTTGAACTACTTCTCTGATTCATACTCACATAAACAAATAAACCAGCATGTATTGATAATGGGAAAAAATCATTGTATTCCTTGAACCATCAATCAGCAAAATCGCAAATTGGCACGACCGTTGATCATAAACCGTAGTCATTCATTCAACCCAATTATGGAAGCTTGAAAACATTGTTTGAATGATGATACTTTTCCCCGTTATGCATCTATTTACCGAGCCAAGTTAATTGTTATGGTGATCAACACATTGGACGCATGTGAGTGCACTTTTTTCTACTCACCACACATGCAATATCGCATTGAATGCAATCAATTGTAACTACAGTACGGTTGATTGAAAGTCTGTACTGAGGCAAAGTACCGGTAATTAAACTCTTCTCCATTGACTCAGCCGATAAGGTGTCATTAACATCGGTTCTTCAGCTGAGCCACAAATCGCGCGCCAATCGAACACGATATTGAAATGATTTCTACTTTGCATAGCCATCCATAGCCTTCAATGTTGCTTCTTTGTACATGTAGGCTCGGGCTCTGCAGAGACCATCATAATAAGCCATTCGACGGATTTGGCTGCCGGCAGCGCTGTGAAAAATTAGCATAATAAATTCTGCGCCAGGAACGAGACGCGGTAATAAGATACGGCTTTTAATTACCCTCACACCAGGTTCTTCCGCCTTCGTGCCAGTAGGCGAAAACATGTTTTATGATGATGCTGCGCTGGAATTTTCATGAATTTCAAATTACTCTATTTACACGAACTGTTATTCAGAACACTTTTAAGTTGAGACGGGAGTCGAGAAACGTTTGTCAGTGTCAGGTATGGAGTATTTTAATCAAGGAAAAACCCCTATAAAACCACCATAAAACATGACTGAAAATAATAAGTTTAATTAAAATGGTTTTTCTGTCTTCGTAACTGCGTTTCATCGGGGACATAGTGTTAGTTTAATTATAAGTGGTCAACAGTTGGGTTTCTTGTTGATAAATTCCCATTATACTGAACTTAAACAACTCTAGAACAACATCCCAAGCAACCAAAAGTTCTGATAAAATGGTATTTTTGGCTTAACCAGCAAATCGAAGGATAACGATGAGAATTCTATTCAGCTTACCTTTTATGTAATTAACCGAACATTCTAGTTTGTATTCAATGTTTAAGATTCTAGCAGCATCCTTACCAACTTCTAAAGAAAACATTGAAGTTCACGAAAGATTCGTTCAAGAGGTAGTAGAGAATGCTATTCAGCTCAAAAAGTACCTCAAACGAACTCAACAAAACCAAAAAAAAAAACAAAAGACATTTATATTTAACATTTTTGTTCTTCTCTAATCCTGCGGCAAATTTATTTTCAGAGTGCTGTGTTGTGAGTTCAATTTGATGAGTTTTTATTAGGTATATTGAATTTTTCACAAACTTACTACCTAGCCTCCAACTCGAGTCCTCCTCTTTCAAACCGGGATACATACCACTGTGCCATATGATCGAGGTGGGTTATGCTATGATTTTACTCGAACGTTGATAACATGCATTAGTACTTATTTTGCTTCCTATAATCTGATTTTTTTGTTTTGATTCCTTGATTATCGAGATTTTCAGCCCTGGGATGGTTCATCTCCCGTCGTAGTCACTTCAATACCTTTTGGGTATTTTCGTAACTTGTCCGGAGGTGAGATTCGAACTCGTGACTTTGGCGTAAGAGGTATGGATGTTAACCACTACGCCGGGGTCGCCTCCGACTCCTGATTAGTTCATCTAGAACTCAATCTGAACTACAAATTAATCAAGTTTACCTTTTTGAGTGACATTTTCATTTTCCGCATCTCACTTAGCTACCAGTTTTCTACGATGGTAATAAAATAAGCTATTCACTCTTCAAATGAAAACCATCTTTGTGACATTTTTTTAAATGTTACTCAGAACCAGGGATGCCAGATACTTTTTTCAAAATATCTGTATTTGTCTGTATAAGGGTTTTCATTTTGGTTTCAAGGTGCTTCAACGGAATGTTGAAAATCGCTATTTATCGATGCTGACAAACGAGTAGAGGTGAAATTATGTTTTGTAAACATCTCGAAAACAAAAATCTAACGCAAAAGAGATAGCAATTACAAGTTTTATATTCAAATGTCAACTTTCCTTTCACTCCCATACATATGATTAAATCACTAGCATTTTTCAATCACTAAATATGAACAAAGCAAAATATTTTGTTCTTTTACATTTGATGTTTTGAAAAATTCTAGGCAAATCGTTTATTTCATCATTCATAAATTTAAAGCAACAACTCGCCTACGCTTCACTACTACAAATTTCTTGAATTTCAAAGGCTTGAGCAACCTAAATTTTGCTGTACATATCGCTTGTGAACCGACATTTTTAATTAGATGAAATTTCAACCACTCCGTTTTGCTTTTTGTGCGATCTATCGTACTCTTTGGCCGACAAAATGCCTTTCATGGTTTATGTGGCAGAGCGATTGCGGACATTGGTTTTTTTTTGATATTGTAAATTGAAATAATTCGCTCGAAAGTGGCCGTCGAATATGGTATAGCCAATATAGCTGGAATAAGCTGTCGTAGTCACGGAAAAGCTCTGTCCGCCACTGAAAATCTCAATTCCCGGAGCACGTCGTTGATTGGTTGAACTGATGCATCATCAATAATGTTATCAAATTGTTTCATAAGGTGAAAAAATGTTGGATGAGCTTTTACTCTGATATTCTCAGGATCAATTAACAAAATCGTTGAGGGTATCGTCGGTAAGGTCATTTCTTTTTTTTTTCTTGAATCGTCGGTTAGGTCAATTTTTATTACAGCAGCATATGCGGAAATTCATCATGTCCAATCGAAATTGATGCAAGTGCTCCATGCTTATATTGCCACTTCTAGTGTATTCTTTGATCAAGGCCTGCACTTCGTACAGTTTTTCCAACTCGCAGAAGTTATTGGGGATCAGGTTCACAAAGCCAGGGTTCGTCAATTCTTTTAAATATCCTGGTTTCAAGAAACAATCCAACATCAAGAATATCAATTTGCAAGTTTCTGTTCTCAGCTTGTACACCATTGGCTTTTCAGATAGAAAAAAGTAGATTCAACCGGTTGATTTTCGGTAAGATGTGGTCAATTGCGATCAAACCACCTGTATTTGATGGATCGCTGAGACGCTCGTAAAATTTCTTATTTTTGTCCATCCTGCTGATATATCGCGAAAACTGAAATATACTTTTAAGACTTCCAGCTTCAAGAACCCTCTTAACAACTTGGTCCAAACAAAGCCATCGGGTCGCGGATGCATGTAACATGTTTAAAGCTTTCAGCTCTATTAGGTGCAAGAGTTCGTTGAATTTTGCTCTTTTTAAAGGACTTTTGCTGAAGATGGAATTTTCTTACATGAATATGATGCACAAAATGCAAAGTACGAATAAATTAGGACAGTCGTTTTTAAAATAGTACACTAACAGAATGCTTTGCACCGTGCATAACACTCGCTCCGTCTACACCGAACACTATTAGCTTCTTTTTGTACAAAATCAAAGTCTTCATTAAGGTGAATCGCTGCTCCATGTATTTTTTCCTATCTTTCATCTCACTCTCGCAAACTTACCTCGCTATTTCAAATAGATAAATCTCGATTGTTAGTGAACATCGAATCGAACTCCATCAGATTGTTCACAGCAAGTAAGCTTTCAAACTGATGTGATTAAATATTCAATATCTAGTACAGATTCTAAGTTATATTAATTCTAAATTATGAGGTAATGGCTGCCGTCGAGAATGCTCAAATGTAAGCCCTTATACTTAGTAACAATGACACTGTGTGTCGTAGTAGCATCCGCTGCAGCAAGCTCGAGTACGTGATTATAAGAATCTCGAATTGACAGTTCATTGCCATTCCAATAGAAAGCCCTCACTACTAAGACCAATTGACTCATCGATTATAAGACTAAATGGTTTGGACCGCATCATTGCCAACAATTCTTGGTGATGCGATTCGCCAAGGAAATTCGTCATGATGGCCGTATTTTTAGTTCGTTTCAGTGCTACGTCTTAGACAAGGTTCAAATCAGTGAAAACAGCCTTATAAAACAGCCAGGCACATACGTGTACTTCTACATCCCTCACTGGTTTTTTTTCGCCAACAAAATGGTCCAACTTCATTCTGTCAATAATTTGGTTACTGTGACGTATGTGACTTTCCCTATCGCCATGTTTTTTTTTCTAAATCTATAAGTTCGCCGAAATGAATTTCTGTATATGTCTGTAACATTTTCCAAATGTCTGTATAATGTCTGTAATCTGTATGATGTCTGTATGCATGATGAAATGTCTGTATAAATACAGACATGTCTGTATATCTGGCATCCCTGCTCAGAACTTTACGTGTACTTCAAAAAGTAGGAAAGTAGTTCAACATACATCTATTGTGAACTTTTGCACTGATTAAAAGTACGTTTAGTACATTGAACTTTGTGTCAGAGATTTTTGGAAGTTCAAAGCAAGTTCTCAACAAACAACATATGAACTTGAAGGTTGGGTTGAATAACAACAAGAAACTTTTCTTGAATTTTCAAGTTGCTTTAAATGTTAATGACGCTTTAAAGAAAATTAAGTTCCGCCTGTTCGCGAATTGTCTTGTTATTCAGCAAAAAAAATTCTATAAAACTAAATTTCAACTAAAGGTGAACTTTGGAGTTCTCATCTCAAGGGATGTCAAAACGTCCCAAGCAACCAAAAGTTCTTATAAAAGGGTGTTTTTGGCTTAACCAGCAAATCTACGGTTTTTGATGAGAATTCTATTCAGTTTACTTTATGAGTAATTAATCGAACTTTCTATTTTGCATTCAATGTTTAAGCTTCTGGCAGTATTGTTATCAACTTCTAAAAGGTTGTAGAGAATGCTGTTCAGCTCAAAAAGGATCTCAAACGAATTAAACAAAACCAAAAAAGAACAAGACATTTATGTTCGACATTTTTGTTCTTCTCTAATCCTGCCGCAAATTTAGAGTGCTATGTTGTGAAATGCTGATTGAGGTCAATTTGGTGTTTTTTTTTTCTAAACTAAATTATTTTTTTCATAAATACTTACTAGTCTCCAGCCCGAGTACTCCTCTTTAAAATCGGGATACTTACCCCTGTGCCATATGAACGAGGTGGGTTTTACTCGAAGCGTTGATTCGGGCGATACGGTCAAAATTTGGTCAATATCAACTTGACGTATTTCTTTCAATTTTGCATTTAAAAAACCTGAACACCCCTCATTTTGAAGGTGTGTGTGTGTAGAATGTTGCTCCTATTTTGATTTTGGAATTCACTCTTCAGTTGTCAAAATGCCGTCCAAGCAAGAAGAGCAGCGTATCAAAATTTTGCTCGCGCATCGCGAAAATCCGAGCTACTCGCACGCAAAGTTGGCGGAAATCGCTAAAAGTTGCCAAATCAACCGTTACAAATATGAAATTCCGGTGTTTGGGGAACGTTTGTCGACAGCCAGGAAGTCTGGATCAGGGGAAAATCGAAAACCGGAAGCCGCTGAGACGACAAATAGAGTTGCCGGTAGTTTCAAGCGAAATCCTAACCTATCTCTCCGAGATGCCGCAAATAAGCTGGGTGTATCGTCTACAACACCGTGCATCGAGCCAAAAAACGAGCCGGACTATCGACTTACAAGGAGGTAGTGACTCCAAATCGCGATGATAAACAAAATACGACGGCCGAAGCGCGATCCCGGAGGCTATGCCACGACGATGCTGACGAAGTTTGACTGCGTGGTAATGGACGACCCGAAAACCTGCGTTTTTAAAAATTTTTTTTTTTTTTTTTTTTTTTTTTTTTTTTTTTTTTTTTTTTTGCAAAACCGATTACAAGCAGCTTCCGGGACAGGAGTTTTATACGGCAAAAGGAAAGGAAAAAGGTAGCAGATATTTTCAAGCACACGAAACTGTCAAAGTTCGCAAAGAAATATCTGGTTTGGCAAGCCATCTGTACCTGTGGCAGGAAAAGCAGCATTTTCATAGCTTTCGGGACTGTCAACCAAGAAATTTACGTGAAAAAGTGTTTGAATAAACGTTTTCTGCCTTTCCTGAAGAAACACGGTTGTTCCGTACTGTTTTGGCCGGATTTGGCATCTTGCCATTACGGTAAAAGAAGCCATGGTGAATGGTTCGCCACCAATAACGTGCAGGTGGTTCCCGAGGACAAGAGCCCTCCCCAACACGCCAGAGCTCCACCCAATTAAGAAATACTGGGCTGTTGTCAAGCCCGGAAGCTAAAGAAGACCATTTTTATTGCTAAGGACGTTTAGCAGTTCAAAAAGGCAAACTGGTCAACTGCGGCGAAGAAGGTGGACAAGGTGGCTGTACAAAATCTGATGGCAGGAGTCAAGCGTGAGGCCCGGCAATTGGGAGTTTGGAAAAGCGGAAGCTTTCCTTCGAATATTTTTCCTGAATTTTATACTAATTGAACTTGAAAAAGAAATTTAATTTGATTTTTTAAATAAACGATTTCACCGGTTTACACGCGTTTTCCCTTGACCAAATTTTGACCGTATCACCCTTTAGTGTCTAAAAAGTTGTGGAAATCGAAAATTACGCGAAAGTGACAACTTTAAATTCATTAATAATGTCTAAATTGCTTCGGAATGAACCAATCAGCATGATAGCAACATGATTTTGTTGATTATCACCGACTTAATGGCATATCTGATACATAGGCCGAATGAAGGAGCTAGGCTAACATTACATCCCATTACCCTATATTATTTATTTTTTTGTATTTATTTTGTCAATCCTTTTCAGACAAGCGGTTCGCACCTGATTTTTGAGGATTTCATCTATATCTTCTGTATGGTAGCTTTGAATGTTTCAATACCCAATGGTTTGAGATCTCGAAAGTGAGTTACCACTGATTCCCCAAATAGAAAAATCCAGAGGATTTGCATATGGCAAAGAAGCTGGCCCTAATTCGCCAAGGGATGAAGTCTGGCAAATTCTTGAGGTACACCATGCTTGGGTATCCCATGCTCCATGGGACAGCGCAGAATCCTGTTGAAACACCCATTTGCGGTTACCGAACATCGTTGAAGTATGCTTCTTCAAATGTTTTTCCAAGGACCTCTTTTACGTAGTATGCTGCGGTGATTTTTACACGCTTATCAATAAAAAGCAGTGGTGGAAGACCTTCCGCAGAAATCGCTCCCCAAGCCATGACCGAAGTATGATTTTGGAAGCGTTTTTTTTTCCCCTTTGAAGAAGGGATATCCCTGAATACTCGCTGCGCCAGACCCTGTCATTTTGAGCGTTGAAACTTTTATACAATACGCAAAGGATGCTCATCCGAAAACACAATCATGGAATCACCGTACCGACGAAGTAATTCGCGACGACGAATGACTCTGTTCTTCTTGTTGGCTTCAGGAAAAGTCCATGCATTTTTCTTTTCTTGTACGGCACCAATCTCAAATCCTCTTTGAGCATTGATCCTGATAGTTTTCCTGGAGACGTCCATATCCTGAGCCAGTTTATATGAAGAACGACAAGGATTGCGGCGAATTCGCTCACACGCACAGCCTTTACAAGCCGTTTGGTACGTACACTGCGAGAACGACCTGATTTTTTCTTTGGATCGATGGTTCCCTCTCGTCCTCCATCTTCTCAACGTCCGGTCGATTAATGTGCGGCATTTTCCTTCCTTCCGGTTCTCGGCCAGTACCTGGTTAGGGACGTTTTTCCGCCAAATGCTTCTTCTCAAATCCGTTGTCTTTTGAAATCCATATTTTTCTTAGGCACTTCCTGTCGGCGGAATCTAGCGAACACTAGTTTGTTTGACATATTAATGCAGATGGGTGGATTCCGGTGATTCTCAGTCGGAGTCGGGCTGGGCTGTCGCGGTATCAAACGAATAGCATGTGAGATCTTGGTTTGATATTGCGCTTGCTTGATTTGATATTGATTGGATGTTGCGGTGCAGATTTGTGAAATTGTTCTTTGATGTTTTGTGTCTTGCTTCAGACGGACCAGAAGTTGAAATATTAAAATTCATAATTCAAAAGAAAAAGAAAAAAAAATTTACGCATTTTTCTTTACACGGGAAATATACAACAGAAACTAACAATTGCCGAGGAAGAAAAATGCAACAACACACCACCTGGAGATGATTTCTTCGTGTCAATTGTGAAAGCCTGGCTTGGACCGCATCTTAATAGATGGCAAATTTATGTAAACGCATTGAATCTGCGACGAGCGTTAATAAATGAACTTAATCGAAACGCCATGGTTTATATAACTAACATTTCGTCTCTTCGTGGAATGCCTCAACAACATTTCATGGACATTTTAACGCATTGGTATCAAGAAGATCATTGCGTAGAAACCAATGTTAGCGCAGCAGCAATTGCCGAGATTCTGCAGGTCAAAATGGAGATTTATACTACAAATAGTGAGAATACCACATTTCTGCCTCGAACCAATGCCGCACGGCGAACAATTTCTATTCGAGAAACGAGTAATGGAATATTTGTACCGGAGAATCCTGTTCATCTGTACGACTCGTGTCAGATAACATTTGTGAACGAGAACCAGAATGAAGATCAATCTTTTGACTGTCTGCGCGCCATGGACAATGACTATAACAGGTACTAATATAAGCCCATGAATTTTACATTTAAGTTTCTTAGTTTTAATATTTGTAAGCTGTGGG
This sequence comes from Aedes koreicus, assembly GCA_024533555.2. NCBI lineage: Eukaryota > Metazoa > Arthropoda > Insecta > Diptera > Culicidae > Aedes > Aedes koreicus. The sequence continues at coordinate 17,903 of JAHHFK020006080.1, forward strand.
TGTGAAAGTAAAGTTATGTTAACTTAAATGGTAAAACCTTGTAAAACTTTAATTTTCCAGCCCTCAACTCTCTGCACAACAACAACGAGAAAACAACACTATACAGGCAAACAGGGCTCGTAACAGCTTTTTAGATAATCATTTAAGTAGTGAAATTAGAGTAGCTACTATCCTTAGGCAATTTTAACGGTCATCTTGGGTTTCGTGAAGCACCGGAGTACCCCAAATATATTGGGAAAAGCATACTTCATGAAGACACAAATGAAAATGGATTTTTCACGCTTCTATTAATGACCCAATTTGAACTCAAAGCATGTAATACCTTCTCAAAGTCGAAATCAGTATTAGTAACTTGGAACAACAGGATATCTCAATCACAAATCGACCATATATTGCTACCGGTCGCCTCTAAAATACAAGTAAAAGATAAAAGTATTAAGGCTATACAACCATCTTTGTTTAGCTCTGATAATAAAATTCTAATATCCAATATACGAAATAGTGGCAGTGGTTTCGATAATCACCGTGTAAACAGATGTACAGGAAGAGCGAAGAAATTGAACCTTCAGGCATTGAAGGGTGAAAAGGGAAAGAAACTTTTCGCTACAGCTGTAACACAGAACTGGAAAAACTGGAAGAATCAAACGAAGTAGATAAACAATGGAACCACTTGAAAGATGTTATTCAGGAAGCCGCCTCAAAAGCAATACCAATAGGAAGAAAAGAACCCAAATCACCGAACACCAAGCGGGCCTATTCTGCCTTGCAGAAAAAACTACATCAATTGGATAAGTACAAAGACGTGGATAGATGTAAGCAGGAAGTAGGATGGGCAAGAAGCGAGTTTGAAAGAGTGAAACGGGAACACACATGGAAAAAATGGCAAGATTTTTTTTTCAAATATCGAACATGTAAAACCAAGTCAACGAATCGGTAAAACCTACAGTTTTCTAAAACAATTCAAATCGCAAACCAAACGGAGATCGAAAGATTGTGTCAGTCAGTTTAAATGGCTAGGAGCTCTTTACGACTCGGTAACTGACGACCAAACGCTACCAATCCTCCCAGAAACAAACAGCGAACGGATTCCGGCCCCATCAATGCAGGAAATCAGTATGATTATCCAAGGTTTAAAAAATGGTACATGCGCGGGACCCGATGGTATTCCAGCGGAACTGTTTAAGGTAAAATTAGAACCATTTGTTACTGTAAGCCTTTACAACTTTTAGAAAAATATCGCACCATTGTATTAGGTGTCTGCGGTGTCTCCGAAGGTGGCTTGCCTTGTCGTGGAGCTTTGCAACTATGAAATTGTCGTAATTTAATGATTTTATATGTTCGACGCAACGCTAAACTATAGTAAAAATCATAATAATAATAACGGACATTTATTTTCAACTTTTTAACTTTTTAACTTTTGTCTCCAGAATGCTTCGGAGGCATAGGAAAGATCACCGAACTTGTTAAAACAATCTGGGAAACAAACGAAGCGCCCAAGGAGTTTTCTGAAACTGTACAGGTACCTATTCCCAAGAAAACATTTCCCAAAGAAATCGAGGACTACAGAAGGATTACACTGTGTAATACAGTATATAAAATCGTTGCTACATATCTCCTTAGGATGCTAGACGAGAGCATAGATGAGATACCGTCTTATCAGGCAGCATTTCTTCGGAACCGATCGGTTGAAGACTATATATTCACTTCAAAGAGGATAATGGAGGAATATTGGAACCACAGGACGAACCTGTATGTGTTTTCGCCTGATTTGAGACAAGCATTCGACTCCGTTGATCAGAAATCGTTAGTTGAGGCATTACGCTTTCTAAAGGTTCCAAACTATCTGATCAACAGGATAATTTGTCTGGGGTTGAAAGAAAGAACGTCACTACAATGCAGAAACCAAAGAACACCGACAGTAGAGAAAGGAAAAGGAGTGAAACAGGGTTGCCCTCTATCACCCAGACTGTTTACGTTAGTTGATAAAATTGCAACAAAAATTTCCTGAGATTTCTTTAGGACAACGTAGCACTATAAAACTACCGATAATATTGGCATACGCTGACGATATCCTCATCATCTGCAACGATCTTGCGCAACTAGACAAGATAGTTGAATATCTGAAAAGTTTACTAAAAGAGGCAGGACTTCAGATACACTCAGGAAAATCAGAACTTATCGTACGAGATCCTCAATCCACAAAGCAAGCGAATGACGGAACATATACTATTGCGTCTATGAACATAAGTGCTAAACCATGCATTCGGTACCTAGGCGCTTTCCTTACCGGGATACTTGACAGACCAGAAAACGTGAAGAGAAGATGTTTGCAGGGGATACGTGCGAGTAAAATGATTCTTCCGTTTATCCAGAAAAATAAACCACCATGGGCCTTGGTACGAAAAATCTACAGCTCAGTTATAGTTCCCACGATAACATTCGGAATGAATGCAATGGCTCTTACAGCAAGCAACAGGAGAACGCTTCGAAGATTCGAGAGGAAAATTGTTCAGGAATGGTACATAGCAGGCGGTGGAAAAGATGCCGTAGCTACAAGGAACCTATTACTAGGACGGACCATTGGAAAAAGGGTCAAACTATACCGTATTATGTACTGGGGTCACATTGCTAGACGAGAAGAAAACCATCTGATTCAAGCCGCGTATAACCTGCATCTAACTGGACCCTTAAGAAAATGTAGACCCGCTGACACATGGTTTAAAAGCCTGGACAAAGAGCTGAACTCAATGGGGAAGGCAAAAGATAGCTATGAACCAATAGTAACAGACACAGCAAAAGTCAAACAGGAGGTATACAAACTATACCAAATGAGAGAAAACTCGGACAGTGAACTATCGGAACAAAACTTAGGCACCTAGAATGTAATAAAATTAATTTTATCACACGGAAAATTGCTTTTATACTTAATGTAACAGTGTAGGGTCAACTTAATACCTTTCTCGTTTCAGAAGAATAACTCTAGGATTTATACAGGACACAAGGAAGTAAAACCATCCCAGAAAGTGAACAATTGCGCTCAAACCTAGGCCCATCAGTCAGGACACAAGGTGGAAATACCTCTGTCTTTCCCAAAGAAGTCAAGACACACGGAGTGACATTAACCTTCTTAGCCACGTCACTCCCAACGACTCATCTAAAACTACAAAATCGAGACGGAAGGACGGTTGTCCCTGTTTCTTCGTTCTTACGATCCGAAAATATTCGTTGATTAACTTATCCATCAAGTGGATAATTTAATTGCCGCTTATTTTTGAATCCTCTTTCTCCTTCAACTCTACACAGTGGGCCTGGCCGTATTAATATTTTTGTCATATTACAAATATGCCGCAAATATTGATGTTGTTAAGAAAAATACTGGTTATAGTATTTTCCAGGATGCTTTTAAATACTGGCTGTGTAAGGGTTAAAATAGAAATAGAATAGACGGACACACATCATCGCTCGACAGCAGCAGAACATTCGTCGCCCGGCTGCAGCAGATCATTGATACATTTAAGAAAAGTTTTTTGTGTTTGCGTGTGTGAGAGTGAGTGAGAGTGTGTGAGAGTGTGTGAGAGAGTGTGGTTTAGTTTATTTATCTGTGATTCGCTTATAGATAATTGCGTTAGTGGTTGAGCTTCATAAGCTCCCACAAGCGAGACATGGATGATTTGTCGCAAGATGAATCATCAATGGCACGAAATGATGAGGTAGCTCATAGAGCTACCATATCACGTGCATATCCAGATAGTTCAGCTGGTCCATGGGTTGTTTACTTCCAGCCCAAAACTAAACCTTTAAACGTTTATCAGATCAGTAATGATCTGACGAAACGATTCTCGGACGTGACCGAGATAATTAAAGTCAGGCCAAATAAACTTCTGGTCGTTGGGTCCAACCTCAAGCAAGCTAATGAGATTGCTGTCTCCCAGCTCTTTACACTAGAATATAGAGTGTATATCCCAGCTCGGGGTATTGAAATTGAAGGTGTGGTCACCGAAACAAGTCTGACCACTGAGATCCTGCTTAAGCATTTTCGGGCGAGAGCCATGTTTCTCAGAGAACGATTTATAGCTCACAATCGGTATTGTGAGCCAGAGATTTGAAAGATTCCATTTAAGGAACAAGATTTCGGCAATTCTACTGCAACCCAATAAACTTCGAGTAATTGTGTCCAACCTGAAACCAGAAAGCTAACGAGATTGCTGGCTCTTAGTTCTTAGCAGTCGATTGATCGATTCAAAAACCCTCTGCTGTATCCAGTTAAGATACTGGATGTGCGCCAACTAGGCACAGTATCGACCAATAAGGGTGAAAAGAAGTTTACACCGTCAGACTCGTTTCGTGACCTTCTCTGGCTCAGCTCTCCCTCAATACGTCGAGTTGGGAAAACTTCGACTACCTGTGCGGTTGTTTGTACCTCGGGTCATGATCTGCCAAAAATGCAAGCAGATGGGACACACAACCTCCCATTGCGGCAATAAGGCACGCTGCTCCAACTGCGGAGAAAAACATGAGGATGGCGCCTGTGCAGACAGCACACCAAAATGCGCTTTCTGTGAGGGAGCTCCTCCTCATGCTCTCTCATCATGTCTGGCGTACAAACAACACGGGGAAAAAATTAGAACGCTCGCTAAAACAGCGTGCTAGGCAATTTTTCGCCGAAATGGTGAAAAAAGCCTCCCCATCACCCGATGCCAATACAAATCCCTTTGCTCCTGTCAGATGACGAGTCTGACTTTGATTTGGCTGAAGAGGGAACATCAGTCAGTTTTCCGGAAGGTGCCCCACGGAAGCGAAGACGCGTCCGCCCACGGAAAATTGCTGAACCGGAAAAAAGGAAAATCCAAATCCTCCTGGTTTTCGTAGTGCTAACTACACCCAGGACTTTCCATCCCTTCCGGGGACATCCAAAACCCCTGATGCCCCGATTTTAAGAACAGAAGCCCCTTCCTCGACTGGGCTGTTCTCATTTGATAACTTTGTCGAAGGTATCTTCAAGTACCTCGAAATTTCTGACCCTCTCAAAAGCATTGTTTTGGCAATGCTTCCAACAGTGAAGACTTTTTGAAGCAATTGACAATTGAGTGGCCCCTCCTTGCAGCTATCATTTCCTTCGATGGATAATTTTCCACATGAGGTCGGGGATTTGATCACTGTTCTACAGTGGAATTGTCGAAGTTTGATTCCTAAATTGGAATCATTCAAATTTTTAACTCATAATACCGGTTGTGATGCATTCGCTCTTTGTGAAACATGGCTCTCTTCCGAAATCGATCTTCCGTTTCATGATTTCAATATTATTCGTCTTGATCGTGAGGATTCACGTGGAGGAGGAGTACTTTTGGGGATCAAAAAGTGCTACTCCTTCTATAGAGTGAATTTTCCTCCTATTCCAGGTATTGAAGTTGTCGCATGTCAGGCTGTTTTGGCAGTAGATTAGACCTCTGACTTTGTTCGAATTCATTATCGTTGGATTGCATACGGAATTTGATTCAAGATCTCCACGATAGTGAACACTTGCCCATACAAATTTCGACCGCCACCGGGTTCAATCCGTCGGAATGCATCAACGTTGCGTATGACCTTACCCGTAACATCGATTGGACAAATTCAGGCCAGCTATAGATGAAGCCATAACGATGAAAGAAGGGCTTACACCTTAACGTAAACAGTCCGTCGCGTTTAATGTTTCCCGTAGACGCGGAACACTTGAGCACTTCGAAGAGTACACGGCACTCGAACGTGAACTTAAGAGCCTCTACAAGGCCACGAAACGCAGATACTGGCTAAAATTCGTGGACGGGCTATCACGTGAAACGTCGATGAACACTCTTCGGTGCGAAGATTGCGTAACCGAACTACGAACAACGAAAGCGAGCAGTACTCGGACCAATGGATTCAGATTCTGTGCCGGAACGGATCATCCCTGGAGAAACCGAGAGATCGATGGATGAGATCAACCTTCAATGGTAGAACTCTCTCGCACTCCTTTCGTGTGGCAATACGGCTCCAGGTCTGATAGGGTCAACTTCAACTTGCTTAAGAACCTCCCAGACATCGCTAAGAGGCACATGTTGTTTAATCAGTGTCTGAACCTCAACATTGTACCGGATGATAAGAGACGGGTGAGAGTTATTGTCATTCAAAATCCTTGTAAACCCGCGTCCTATCACAACCACAACTCCTATCGACCCATCGCGATGTTATCTTATATTCGAAAGTTAATGGAGAAAATTATACAATGGGTTGAGACGAACAACATGCTTTCAGATACTCAATATGGTTTTCGTAGGGGTAAGGGAACGAACGACTGTCTCGCGTTGCTTTCCACAGATATTCAGTTAGCTTTTGCTAAAAAAGAGCAAATGGCTTCTGTATTCTTGGATATCAAGGGGGCTTTTGATTCAGTATCTGTTGAAGTTCTTTCAGATAAACTCCACGCTTGTGGCTTTTCTCCATTAATGAATAATCTTTTTGTTACCTTAGACAATTTGTCTACTTGGGCTCTAGAGCTAGGTATCGAATTCTCTACGGAGAAAACTGAGTTGGTGGTTTTTTCTAAGAAGCATAACCCTGCACAACCAAAGCTTCAAATTTGGGGTACACCGATAACTCATTTCATGTCATTTAAATATCTTGGGGTCTGGTTCGATTCAAAGTGCACCTGGAGATCCCAGATTGAGTATCTGAAGCGAAAATGTCAGCAAAGGATCAACTTTCTCTGCACAATTACCGGGACCTGGTGGAGAGCACATCCGCAAGATCTTCTAACGTTGTATCGGACAACGGTTTTGTCGGTTATAGAATACCGTAGTTTTTGTTTTCAGTCGGCGGCTCGGTCGCACATCATCAAACTGGAACGTATTCAGTATCGATGTCTTCGTATCGCGTTAGGTTGCATGCACTCGACTCACACCATGAGTCTTAAAGTGCTGGCTGGCATGTTGCCACTTTCGGATCGATTTTCAGAATTGTCTCTCCGGCTCCTCACCAGGTGTGAAGTTATGAACCCCCAGGTAATCGAAAACTTTGAGAAGTATCTCGAGTTGAATCCTCAAACTCGCTTCATGACATTGTACCATTTGTACATAACACAGGATGTCAGCCCTTCGCCGAATATTCCCAATCGTGTTTGCTTCTCCGACTTCGGCAGTTCGGTTCATTTTGATTTATCCATAAAGCAGGAGCTTTATGGAATCCCAGAGCATCATCGTCCTATGATCGCTCCTGTGATATTTGCTGCAAAGTTTGGCCAAGTTGATTCCACTAAATCGTTCTTCACTGACGGATCTTTGATAGAGGAGTCAGCAGGCTTTGGTATATTTAATGAAATTTATAGCGCCAATCGTAAACTTCAAGCTCCTTGTTCCGTATATGTCACTGAATTAGCGCCCATACATTTTACGCTAGAAATTGTTGCCTAACTAACACCGGATCAGTACTTCATTTTCACGGAAAGTCTCAGTTCTATAGAGGCTATTCGCTCCTTGAGGCCGGTAAAGCACTACTTGTATTTTCTCATAAAAATACAGGAGCTTCTAAGTGCTATATTATCGCGTTATTTTATCATCACCTTTGTATGGGTCCCATCTCATTGTTCAATTCCGGGCAATGAAAGAGCGGATTCGCTTGCCAAGGTGGGCGCTATAGAAGGCGATATTTATGATCGACAAATCGCCTTTAATGAATTTTTTACTATTTTTCGTCAACAGTCACTCGCCAGCTAGCAGTTTAAATGACATGGAGTAAAGGAGATTTGGGGCGATGGCAACATTCTATCATCGAAGAAATCTTGGTTTGGGGGGATGGATGTGGGTCGAGACTTCATTCGTGTGATGTCTCGCCTCATGTCCAATCATTATTCTTTGAACGCTCATTTTTATCGTGTTGGGCTGAGTGACAGCAATTTCTGTGAATGTGGACAAGGTTACCAGGACAAAGATCACATTATTTGGTCTTGTGCCAAGCATCGTGGAGTCAGATCTGAGCCTTATGATTCCCTTCGGGCTCGAGGTAGACAACCTAATGTACCGGTTCGAGATATTTTGGCTCTACGTGATCTAGAGTTTATGAAACTCATTTATGTGTTTTTAACTAACATTAGCCTTAGATTGTAGTTTGTTTAACCTATATGTTAAGTTTTAGTTTTTGATTTCAGGTTTGTGTTAGTGTAATTTTTTTTTTGTTCAATTGTTCAAATAAAAGGAAAAAGTTAATTTAGAAGAAGACAATTAGAATTAAGAATACATGTGTTTTGTAAATGATAAAAGAAACTCCAACCCCTTCATCCCATCCATAAAATTGTTATTCCCGCTTACCTCGAGACGGCCGCGAGTAATCGGTTCT